>JACEIK010002730.1:41643-78974 GCA_018107945.1 Datura stramonium | reverse complement strand
CAATATTTCTATTGCTATAAATTAATTTCTATTTTGAAATTTAAACATAGGATTAAATAAAGTAAAAAAATAATTAGTGGCAGTTTATTTCTGTCACTTTGTTACCGAAAATTACTTTCAATTTGTAATTTAAACATACGATTAAATAAATAATAACATGAATCTAAAATTCATAAACAATAACCATAGTGACAAATATTATAAATTCAAATCCTTATCAAACTAAATAATTTTTTTTAATCATGAACATTGATATCTGATATATAGGGTGACCAACCAATTAGGAGATTAAAAATGTATGTATCCATTAAAAATTGAGTTTCACTAATTTCACTATGAAATTAACTCTTGACAAGTGCAAGGTAAGGGGATTTATCCTGTGCATTTATGAAAACCTGAACTTTGACTGAGAACGAGTTCTCTGTGTACCTATAGTAATCATAGATAAAATTCATCATCTTGTGACCATACTCTCTCAGTTGCTCTACATCTACGGGCTTCAAATTCACCAATCTAACAATACCAAACAACAAAACCCATAACATAAACATTCTCATCTTATTCTAATCATTTCATTTGGAAGCTTAAATAGAAGACTAAAGAATGATATTTATTTTAAACAGAATCTATAAGGAAGGAAAACCTCTAGAGATCACTGCCATTGTCACAAAAAAGCAAGTTTCTATTTTCACAACAAGCATATAATCTTAATACGATTAGAAATTTAGATGGCTCCCAATTCAAATAAAAATTGACATTGTCAAAAATAGCATGTTAAAAAATTGGATCATTCGTGACATACCAAGAATGATCTCTAGAGCACCTCTGAAGTTGGAGCTAGTCAATGTCCTGAACTTCTTTTGTCTAGCTGTAAAAGTTATATTAGGAAAAGTTACAACCTAAATTATACATGTTTTATGATGTTGCCGAGGAAGAGATGATGCAATGATTTTGTTTATTATGTTGGAGTAGAATAATTTCAGAAGTTATGGGCATCATAAACTGTTTTCATCAATTTTGGTAGATTAAACTTTTAACATTCATTGGAATTGAATCAGAGCTTAATATACTTTATTATACTGAGAGAATGACTACAATTCTTGTAGTATTAACACAATAATTTTAATTCAAAATCTAAAACCGCAACAACCTTTATGTGCTATGAATATAGGTAAAGATCAATTCATCAGGTCACAAAAATGTATAAGATGACTGTATCTTCAAGCACATCTTTATTTCTCAATTCGTATGCAGCTTAGTAACCAACCTTCACTATTTCAAGTATTACATCAGAGGAAGGAGCTTTGAAGTACAACCTTCAAAAATAAAATAAAAGCACAAATCAATTAAGGAAGTCGAAATTTAGAGGAGTGCGAAGAACAAATGTGATTATGGTGGTTCTTGATTGTATATTTTTGGTGGTATGATCTTGGGTGAATGATTTTAATAGTAAGATTAAAGGGAAGAAATGAGGTGATCAGACCTAGTTTGATTATATGAGCTTAATGTTGCAATTAATTGTTAGGAATGAAATCGTAAGGCTGGTAATATAATTAACTAGATTAAAACGAATCCAAGGTAAGGAAAGAATGAGAGTTTATGAGGACCCGTAGTAAAAGGGTTGTGTAATTAAATCTGAATTGCATTAAAATCATTATTGTACGTTAACGAAGTTTCTTTGTGAATGAATATGTTAATGGGACGATGATGAGCCCTAGTAAGTTGTCTTGAAATGAGTACTAATATGAACAATATGTTGATCAATATTGAAAGAACCTGATTATGTGATAGATCCTTATGTGAGAGGGTAGGAAAGGTTTAACCGATGAATTATGATGGTTACCTTGGTGTGTTTATTTATTGTAATCGATGACGCGATAATAGGCTAATTGATAGATAACTAAAAAGATAGCAAGTTACGGTTATGAGGAGTCAACTTTAACTGAGGATTTACACGAGTCATGAATTGTTAAATCAGATTACTTGGTTTTCATAAGCTGACCATCATAGAGGTAATGATGATTTAGTTATGTTCTGTGAATGAACTTCGAGATGAATAAATGTTGTTTGTTGTGTGAAATTGAAGTGCAATTGTAATAATCAATGTGTACTTAGGAAGGGTCATATTTGTTGGCTCAATTAATAGCATGTTGAATTATGCGGATGATTGTTGATTTATATATCTTTTTGAACTATTCTATAAGTGGACTGAATGAAATGCACAATAAGTTATCCCTATGAATGTTAGTTGATATCTCACTCTAAGTTGTCATATAAAGTGATTGATTAATAAGCATATTGGATATATTGATGAAAGTTGGATAATAAGTCCTTACCCTGAGATAAGAGGCTCGTTTCCTAGGTGATCATTCGAACGAGTTGACTAGCGTGTGTATGAGTACTTGGATACGAGTGGCCCATGCCCGATGTGAGCATCTGGGTGAGCAGTATTAGCGAGTGCATAGACAGGTATGACTAAATATTCATACGGCTGGCTGTACGAATATGAGTACACAAACAAGTATGATGAAGGGTTCATACGGCTGGGCGTACAGTACATAGATTTCTAGAGTCTACTCTAGGTCATGACTGAAAAGAAAAACACAAGACCCTCTGGCATGTGTGTATAGTGATGTGATAGAGACGTGTGCCCGACACATTAATGGTGGTATGGTTGTGACAGAGATCAGTGCATGTATGTTATGATATATATACGACTATGTGAAAGATATTAGTACAGGTATGTGATGATATACATATGGCTGCTCAACAAGGTTTAGTAACAGGTATGACACCGATATGTCTACAGACATCGGATGAGATGAAATTAAAGATGATAGATCTAACTACCATATGTTCAACGTGTTATGAATCTGTTGCATAATTGTGCCTTACTTATATTGTAAGCCATGGTATTTTGATGAATTTATTTGTGAATGAGTTAATGTTTGTCTTCAAAATTATTGGGTAAATGTGATTTAAGTGTTGTTGTTGGGTTGATCTTGACTGTGAGAATGTTTCGTGAAAAGAAAAATAAAATGAATAATTGTGATAAGATGAAAAGTGATGAAATGCATATTTAATTGAGTGTAGATTGCTACTATTTTGTATGATATTATATCTTGTATAATTGATGAGGTGTTGAAAGAAGTAAGGTTGCTAGCGAAGTCAAGTTACTGTGTAGAGCCGTACCACTACAGTGAGAGAATTTCCGCTGCAGTGACACCATAGTAGCAGTCAGGTCATTGCTGCAGCGAGGCCTAAACAGTGTGCAGGACAGCCTCTGTGGCTAAGTTGAGTAGATAATATAAATACATTGTTAAATAATTGGGGTAAATGAAGAGTAAGAACTTAGCTTGATAAATTATTGAGTGACTATTTAAAAGTTGAATTATTGATTGCATATTAATTTTATACGATTGCCTGAACTAATTATAGTCGGTTAATGATGCCTACCAGTATGTGTTACTAACTTTCTATACCTTTTTGAGTGTAGGTTGTGGTAGGTGAATTGTTGTTTCATTATTGACGAGGCGATACTCAACATCAGCTTTCTCTTTTCCTTTGCAGGTGAAGTTCTTGTGCATGTTCATACTGGATCTTGGGAGAGTCAAAGTTTTTCAAAAGATTTTACTGAAGTTTCAAAACATTATTGATTTGTGCAAATAAATGAGACTTGTAAATATTTTTGTATGTTGTTCAAAAAGGGTTTCTCCTATTGAGTTAGAGTCAATGTAGGTGCTCGCACGATCTGCCCATTTGGATCGTGTCATATAACCTCAAAAATCTCTGAGTGTGAAATACTTGTGTGGGCAAGTATTGCTTCTCAGAAAGGTCAAAGTCTGATTTCATGGAGGAAGAGAATCCTATTTATAACCACGTTTTAGGGAGTAAAACCCAAGTCCCAAAACATATAGGATTCTTTCTTTCTAAGTAATTGTAGAACTTTCCTTCTAGAAGACCAATTTATTTTTACCAAAATCTTGTAGGATTTTACTGCTTCTAGAAAACTAGTTTCTTCTTTTTCAAGTTCATTAATTAATCAGACGTAGCAGGGACCACATATTTAAATAGTGAAGCTTTCAATTATGGTATTAATTCGCAAAATGAATGAATTAACCTACCATAATATATTACAGATTATTCCACTACAAATTCATAATTGCACTCCTCGGTATGATTTTAAAATTGTTCATTAAATCTTATTTAACTCCCTATGTTAAGATTATAGATACCAATCAATCGAATTAAATTTTTTACTATTTAATGTATTGATTAATTTAATCATTTATTCATATGCTTAACTTATTTCATCTGATGGATACAAAATCCACCTGCAGAGTTTTCACAAGAAAACTTATAAGCAACCGTAAAGGAGTATCATCAATCTTAAGGTCGAAACATGGATTCCATCAACTAATTATTGTTTCACATATGTCATTTGTCATCATCCAACCTATAGAAAATATTTTAACTCATGAAAAAGTTTCACCCCTTGATAGATCAAAACAACAAACAAATTATGTTGATCATAATGATTATATCAATAGTAAGAGTATAAGTATATTTAATGATCTAGAGAATTTAATTTATTAAGTCAGATAAAATACTTATCTCTATTTGGTTTGTTTAATACATATAAAATATACTAGCACAAGAAGTTGGAATTATATAATCAAGATAAATTATATTTAATTCTATGCTACAATCGTACCAATGAATTTTTGTTCAACCATGACCCTGAAACCTAACCCGACATCCGACCCTAATGCTCGACCCCAACTCCTGACCTTGAGCTTGAACCCGACCTAGACTCCCGACTTTGATCCTGACCCCCAACCATGACCTAACTTTTGAGCCCCCACCTCGACCTGACTTTCAACCCCGATCCCAGACCCCGATTCCCAATGTTGAACCTGACCCCCGACCTCAAGACCCTACCATGAACACAACAAGACATCTGACCCGACCGTAATAACCAACCCTGACCTTGACTCGGCATCCAACCCCGACGTGACAACCAACTCGGCCCTGACTCGATATCTGACCCAAACCTGACCCCTGTAACACCCCAAAATTTCCTATGACTAGACCCTAGATTTGAAGTTCGACCATGCAGAGAAAATTGGAAAATGTCCTCAGAACGAGCCTCAGTACGACTCATAGGAGGATTGTATTAGTCGTACCAAGGACTCGTAGTATAGTCCAGAGAGCTCAGCAAAATCTGATTGAGAAGTCATGGAAGGCTCTAATGACCCTTACTAAGTCAATACGAGTCGTACCAAGGTTTCGTGTATGATTTAGAGAGTTTGGCAGGAAGAGGCAAGGAAACCACGACTGGATCCTACAAACTGTATCAAGGTGGTACGAGTCGTAGTGAAGAATCATAGATAGGAGGTTTATAGAATTTGCAAGGAAGGATAAGTAGCTACAAAGACTCAATACGAGTCATAAGATAATGATATGAATCGTCATCTCAGTCGTGAGTTGAGATTTTGTACACCTTGGACTTTCGGCTAAGTTTGGAACTGGTCGAGGTAGGTGGATAAACCCAAACCCAATGAATTTAAGGAAACAAGGTGTTAACATCAATTCTTAGGTGTAAGAAGTGATGCAAGTTAAGGTTATAAGGAACCTCTAGCATGAAGTTGAGTTGAGAGTCTTCCTACCGATTGGGGTTTTCATGAAAGTTCTTATAAGGGCCAACTTTCAATGACCATAACTCCTATTATACGAATTTTTTTGGGTGATCTAGCATATCAAATTAAATCCCTTTGAGTCTTTTTTCCAATGCATCTTACCTTACATCAATCGGAGTTTAGAGTAAAAAGTTATGGCCAATTTAGCAAAGCACTGTTAGGTTTGGCGGATAGGACCAACCCTGTTACCACGAGTCTTGGTACGACTCGTGGTATAAAGGTACGGCTCGTACCAGGAACTCGTACCAGGGGTTTCAACAATATTTCTAAGGCTCCCAGGAGCCATGAATGGAATACGATGACCCGTAGGAAGTCGCCACGAGTCATGGTATGACCTGTAGCACTAGACAAACAAATTTTTGAGAACTTTTTCCCAAGGGTATTTTTTTAATTTTCTATGCTTCTAACTCTTAGACTAGGTCGTTTTAGGCTCCTTTTGGGATGAATTAAAGGATTTTTCCTAGTCTAACCCCTCACTCTTCTCACAACCACTGTAAAGTTCTTCTTCTCACTTCTTCTCTCAAGGCTCAAGGACTAGGGTTTCTCTCCAAGGTGCAGCAGCTTCAAGATCTTTAGAGAGATCCTTCAACCAGGTATGTGAGACTTTAGCAAGGTTATCTTCACCCTTGTGTACCAAAGTTTCCAGCAAACCCTAGCTTTATAGTACTCTAGAGATCATGAATTAGGGATTTTCTTTGACTGTGAAATTTCTCCACTTCCTCAATAGTGTTAAACTACCATGACTAGAATTCTTACATGCGTATGATAGTATTTTCAGCTATTAAAGAATTCCTTAAATTCTAATATTTTCTTTAGTTTACCTGAGTATTTCCTAACTGAAATTCATGCTCTAATTCTATTGATTCAGTTTGCTTTCCGTAATCTTGATCTTGATCATAAATTCGGGTAAAACTTACATGATTTAGACTCAAATAGAAAGGTTATGTTGACATGGTAGATGTTACTCAATTGATGAATGATTAGCATAGATACTTGAATAGAAGTTAATATCTTGGTATATTCAGTTTCAGAATCTCAGTCAATACTTATAACACAGAGTTTTACAGAAATGTCAGTTGATCAGTTTGACTTTAGTCTCTTCTTGAGGTGTCAGTGGTGCCTCCCAGTTATCAGAATTAGACTAAGAATCCAGTTTATTGGTCCATTAGGTGGTCATGAAATTTTAGATATATAGCTCTAACTAGCCTTAGGACCCCAGTTCAGATTATAGTTTGTTCTTAGACGGTTATGACGCTTCTAGATAATAGCTCTGACTAGTCTAGAACCCAATTTCAGAATCCGGCCTGATAAGACTCTCAGGGTACTTTCAGTTATATATCTCTGACTAGTCTTGGACCCCAGTTTTGAGCTATCAGCTTAGTAATTCAATCTAGGTTTTCCAGTGGGAGTAGGACTTAGCACCGAGCGAGCCGGGGTTCCAGTGCACCTAGGTTCCCAAAACTACGTTACTAGTGTAGGTTACAGTATTATTTGTCCTAATTGGCCCCAAACTCTTGTGATCACCCAGTTCATGCCTTTATACCCTAGGAAGGTATATTGGGCTCTACTGGTGGGGTGTATACATCGGACTCCATGTCTAGTTCATGTGGTTATAGACTCTCCCACTAGTCAGTACAATCCAGTTTTAGAATAAGCAGCTCAGTTTAGTTCTAGCTCTATCAGATTAGTTCCAGCTCTATCAGTTTAGTTCAGTTCAGTACAGTATCTCAGATTCAGTACCTTCAGACTTAGGGCATGTCTTGACCATCAGATAGGCTCATTTTGACAATCTCATCTTACTTTAGTAGTTTAGTACAGTTTACTTATTGGTAATTACATGTCATTTCAGTTCAAGTATTATATTCCGTCATGTTTTCTCCCACTTACTCAGTACATTCAAAGTATTAACGCATACTTTTATGCTATATCATTTCATGATACAACTGCAGGTTCCTAGACTCAGCATTGTTAGCCACTGCGATTCAGATCCTCCTCCACCGCAATTGAAGAGTAAGTCTCATCATTCGAGGGCCTTATTTCATTTTCTTTCAATCGGTTTATTATATTTATCTAGACTTAGAGCTAGCTGGGGTCTTGTCCCAGTAACTCATCAGTTAGAGGGCTTTCAGACTGTAGATGTTTTGTACTTTATGTTTTAAATTGTATTTTTAGAAATGCTTTTATGCTATTATTTCAAAGCTTCCACTATGCATGTTTTATCAGAATACCAGTGTATGATAGAACAGGGGTTGACTTGGGGTCACTTTTGACTTCAAGTACCGTGTAACGTCCAGGGTGTAGGCTCGGGGTGTGACAAACTTGGTATCAGAGCACTAAGTTTAGAGTATCCTTGGAGTGTCTGAAAGCCGCATCGAGTAAAGTCCTTTTTATGGGTGTGAAGCGGGCCACACTTATGATGAGGAGGCTATGAGAAGTTATTAGTAATACTCTTTTGTTCATACTCTTTATCGTGCGTTAAAGTTCAATTCAATAAATATCCTTCTAACTCGTGCTCTGTTTCATTTCAGTGAACCATGTCTCCCAGACGCAGTAATGGAAGAAGGGACGGTAACACCAACAGACCTGCCCCGGCAGCTCCTCAAGATGATTCGGTATCTATAGCCGAATTCAGGGAGGCCATTCAACTACTGGCCCAAATAGTCACCAACCAGGTGAACCAGCAGGTGGTTCCGGTAGCCACAAATGGGTTTGCAGTAGCTGCGAGGGTGTGGGACTTCACCCGTATGAACCTTCCATCATTTCAGGGATCCAAAGTAAGAGAGGATCCCCAGGAGTTCGTGGATGAGATCAAGAAGATTACCCGCATTATGGGTGTTAGCTCCTCTGAGAGTGCTGATCTGGCTGCCTACTAGCTTAAAAGTGTAGCCTAGGTCTGGTATGACCAATGGAAAGAGGGGCGGCCAGCGGGAGCAGGACCAGTAGAGTGGGAGAACTTCCACACAGCTTTCTTGGACAAATTTTTCCCTTGGTAGCTGAGGGAGGCAAAGATGGAGGAGTTTATAAATTTGAGATAGGGAAACAGAACAGTGGAGGAGTATGCTGTGGAGTTTACTAGGCTGTCTAAATATGCTCTAGAGATGGTAGATGAGCCAAGGGCTCGCATGTTGAAGTTTGTAAACGGGGTGTCGAATTTGTTCCTCAAGGAGCGCAGGACAGCGATGTTGATTAAAGATATGGACCTCTCCAGCCTGATTGTCTATGCCCAGCAGATTGAGGCCAAAAAGCTAAAGGATATGGAGCAAAAGAACAAACGGGCAAGGACTGGCCAGTCAGATTATGCCCATCAGAGGTCTAACGATAGTAGCCGCCCACATCAGCAGTAACAGCAGCAGAAAACCCAGCACCCAGTTCAGCCAGTGCCCCAACCTTTCGGTCCCGCTAGGATCGGAGGGGTGGGTCATCTGGTACTCTGTCTCAGACCCACAATACCGGGAATAGGTATCCAGCTTGCCCCAAGTGTGGCAAGAACCACTTGGGAGAGTGTCTTCAGGGTCAAGNCTTGGGAGAGTGTCTTCAGGGTCAAGAGAGATGTTTTAGTTGTGGACAGATCGAAAATCGACTCAGGGAGTGCCCATCAACTGGGCGAGGGAGATCACAATCCACCACCTAATCAGCTCCAGCAGGCCGACTACATCTAGTACGGATGGCGGGCAGCGCCAAAATTGTTTCTATTCTTTGTCTTCCTATCAGGATCAGGAGAGCTCCCTTGATGTAGTCACAGGTATGTTACGTCTCTTTCATCTAGACGTGTATGCCCTCCTAGATCCAGGATCCACTCTTTCATTCATGACACCCTACATAGAAGTCCAGTTCAACATCAGTCCAGAGGTCCTCTCAGAATCATTCTCAGTCTCCACCCCAGTTGGTGAGTCAGTTAGAGCCAGTCCGGTGTATAGAAACTACCCAGTCTCAGTTATGAATAAAGTCGTCCCAACTGACCTCGTAGAGTTAGACATGGTCGATTTTGACTTTATCCTTGGCATGGATTGATTACACTCCTGCTATGCCTCAGTTGATTGTAGAACTAGAGTTGTCAAGTTCCAGTTTCCAAATGAACCAGTGTTAGAATGGACGGGTAGCAGTTCAGCGCCCAAGGGTAGGTTTATTTCCTACCTTAAGGCCCATAAACTCATCTCTAAGGGATGTATTTATCATTTAGTTCGGGTCAAGGATTCCAACTCTGAGACCCCAACTATCCAGTCAGTTCCAGTGGTCAACGAGTTCCCAGATGTATTTCTAGAGGATTTTCTGGGAGTTCCTCCTGAACAGGAAATAGACTTCGGTATAGACCTCCTCCCAGATACTCAGCCCATCTCCATTCCTCCTTACAGAATGGCTCCAGCTGAGCTTAAGGAGTTGAAGGAACAATTAAAGGATCTTCTTAACAAGGGTTTTATCAGAACCAGCATTTCTCCCTGGGGTTCCCCAGTATTATTCGTGCGTAAAAAGGATGGTACCCTCAGAATGTGCATAGATTACCGTCAGCTAAACAAATTCACAATCAAGAAAAGGTATCCCGTACCAAGAATTGACAACCTGTTCGACTAACTTCAAGGAGCCAATTGTTTCTCAAAAATCGATCTCATGTCAAGGTATTATCAGCTAAGGGTTAGAGAGTGTGACATACTGAAAACAACATTCATAGCTCGGTATGGTCACTACGAGTTTGTGATGATGTCTTTCGGGCTAACAAATTCCCAAACAACCTTCATGGATTCGATGAATAGAGTCTTCAAGCCGTATCTAGATATGTTCGTCATTGTATTTATCAACGACATTCTGGTATATTCCAGAAATGAGAAAGGGCATGCCAATCACCTAAGATTAGCATTACAGACACTCAGGGATCGCCAGTTGTTTGCCAAGTTTAGCAAGGGAGAATTCTGGTTAAAGTATGTGACTTTCTTAGGTCATGTGGTCTCAGGTGAAGGAATTTAGGTTGATCCTCACAAGATTGAAGTAGTGAAAGATTGGCCCAGACCTACCTCTCCTATTGAAATCAGGAGTTTCCTGGGCTTAGATGGTTATTACCTTCGGTTTGTGGAAGGTTTCTCCTCTATAGCATCTCCTTTGACTAAGTTAACTTAGAATAAAGTGAAATTTCAGTGGTCAGTTTAGTGTGAGAAGAGTTTTCAGGAGTTGAAGACTCGACTCACTACTGCTCCAGTTTTGACCCTGCTGGAGGGAACAAATGGGTTGGTTTTTTATTGTGATGCTTCCATAGTTGGACTCAGATGCGTTCTAATGCAGCAGGGCAAAGTGATAGCCTACGCCTCCAGACAGCTCAAAGTTCATGAGAAGAGCTATCCAACTCATGACTTGGAGTTGGCAGCGGTGGTATTTGCGCTAAAAATATGGAGACATTATATATATGGGGCTCACATGGATGTATTTACGGATCACAAGAGCCTTCAGTATGTGTTAAGTCAGAAGGACCTAAATCGTCGACAGAGAAGGTGGTTAGAGCTATTAAAAGACTACGACCTGAGTATGTTGTATCACTCGGGTAAAGCCAATGTGGTGGCTGATGCCCTAAGTAGATTGTCTATGGGGAGCGTAGCTCATGTTGAAGAGGGAAAAAAGAAATAGTGAGGGATATCCATCGGCTAGCCCGGTTGGGGGTACAATTAGTGGAGTCAGCTGAGGGTGGAGTAGTAATGCAGAGTGGGTCAGATTCTTCATTGGTTGTGGAAGTCAAGACCAGACAGGATGAGGACCCCATCTTACAAAATCTTAAGGGAGCAGTTCCCAGAAAAGAAATAGAAGCTTTCTCCCAAGGGGTAGATGGGGTGCTCTGTTACCATGGCAAGTTGTGTGTACCGGATGTTGGTGAGTTGAGAAAAAAGATATTGGCTGAAGCACATAGCTCGAGATACTCCATTCACCCTGGTGCTACTAAAATGTATCATGATTTACGGGATATCTACTGGTGGAGTGGCATGAAAAGAGATATTGCGGAATTTGTAGCCAAGTGCCCGAACTGCCAACAAGTTAAGGTGGAACACCAAATACCAGGAGGTATGACCCAAGATATCAGCATACCCACATGGAAGTGGGAAGAAGTAAACATGGACTTCATTATGGGTCTACCTCGGACTCGTTGGCAACATGATTCAATTTGGGTAATAGTGGACCGATGACTAAGTCAGCTCACTTCCTCCCAGTCAAAACCAAAGACTCAGCTGAAGACTATGCCAGACTCCATGGGGTGCCTTTGGCTATCATTTCAGATAGAGGAAATTAGTTCACCTCACACTTCTGGAAGTCCTTTCAGAAGGAAATAGGCACCCAGGTCAAGCTCAGCACAACTTTTCACCCATAGACCGATGGGCAAGCTGAGTGGACTTTTCGACCCTAGAAGATATTCTAAGAGCATGCGCAATTGATTTTAAGGGTAATTGGGATGACCATTTGCCTCTTATCGAGTTTGCGTACAACAATAGCTACCACTCTAGCATTCAGATTGCCCCACTTGAAGCATTATATGGTAGGAGGTGTAGATCTCCTATAGGGTGGTTCGAGGTTGGTGAAGCTACCTTGATAGGGCCAGACTAAGTTCACGAGGCAATGCAGAAAGTTCAGCTCATCCGAGAAAGATTGAAAACAGCTCAGAGTCATTAGAAATCTTATGCCGATGTGCGGAGAAGAGAGTTGGAATTTGCAGTAGACGACTGGGTTTACCCAAAAATTTGCCCATGAAAGGGGTGATGAGGTTTGGAAAGAAGGAAAAGCTCTATACGAGATATGTAATGTAGCCTATGAGCTAGAATTACCTCTAGAACTAGTAGCTGTGCAACCAGTATTCTATGTGTCACTTTTGAAGAAGTGCATCGGGGATCCAACCTCAGTTGTGCCATTGGACAGTGTGGGAATAAAGGATAGTCTCTCATATGAGGAGGTACCAGTCCAGATTCTTGACCGTCAGGTTCGTAAGCTAAGGAACAAGGAAATAGCTTCAGTCAAGGTCTTATAGAGAAATCATCAGGTTGATGGAGCTATGTGGGAGGCCGAAGCAGATATGATGGCCAAATACCCGTACTTGTTCTCTAACAAATCTGTTACAGCTTAAAATATTAGTTTTGCATTAGAAATTAATTTAAATGTTGGATTCAATTCATGTGTTTGAGTTTCCATTATGATTTTGGATGTATGTATGAAAAGTGAATTCAGTTCAGTTATGTATGTTGAATTGGAGGTAGTCGTTCTATTAGTTTTGGAGTTAAATGAGCAGTATTTGAGCATAATAAATGTTATTCTCTATTTTCTCTGCGTGTTTTTCAACATTCAAGGATGAATTCTCCCAAGGGGGAGATATTGTAACACCCCAAAAATACCTATGACTAGACCCTAGATTTGAAGTTCGACCATGCAGAGAAAACTGGAAAATTTCCTCAAAACGAGCCTCAGTACGACTCGTAGGAGGATTGTATTAGTCGTACCAAGGACTCGTAGTATGGTCCAAAGAGCTCAGAAAAATCTGATTGAGAAGTCATGGAAGGCTCTAATTACCCTTACCAAGTCAATACGAGTCGTACCAAGGTTTCGTGTATGATTCAGAGAGTTTGTTAGGAAGAGGCAAGGAAACCACGACTAGATCCTACGAACTGTATCAGGGTGGTACGAGTCATAGTGAAGAATCATAGATAGGAGGTTTATAGAATTTTCAAGGAAGGATAAGTAGCTACAAAGACTCAGTACGAGTCATAAGATAATGATACGAATCGTCATCTCAATCGTGAGTTGAGATGTTGTACACCTTGGACTTTCGGCTAAGTTTGGAACTGGTCGAGGTAGGTGGATAGACCCGAACCCAATGAATCTAAGGAAACAAGGTGTTAACATCAATTCTTAGGTGTAAGAAGTGATGCAAGTTAAGGTTATAAGGAACCTCTAGCATGAAGTTGAGTTGAGAGTCTTCCTACCGATTGGGTTTTTCATCAAAGTTCTTATAAAAGGCCAACTTTGAATGAACATAACTCCTATTATAGGAATTGTTTTTAGGTGATCCAGCATATCAAATTAGATCCCTTTGAGTCTTCTTTCCAACACACCTGACCTTACATCAATCGAAGTTCAGAGTAAAAAGTTATGGCCAATTTAGTAAAGCACTATCAGGTTTGGCGGACAGGACCAGCCCTGTTACCATGAGTCTTGGTACGACTCGTGGTATGAAGGTATGAATCGTACTAGGCACTCATACCAGGGGTTTCAAAAATATTTTTAAGGCTCCCAGAAGCCACGAATTGCATACCACAACCCGTAGGAAGTCACCACGAGTCATGGTACGACCCGTAGTACCAGACAGATAGAGTTTTGAGAAATTTTCCCCTGGGGTATTTTAATAATTTTCTATGCTTCTAACTCTTAAACTAGGTTGTTTTAGGATCCTTTTGGTATGAATTAAAGGAGTTTTCCTAGTCTAACCCTTCACTCTTCTCACAACCACCCCGTCACTCTTCCCACAACCACCGTAAAGTTCTTCATCTCCCTTCTTCTCTCAAGGCTCAAGGATTAGGGTTCCTCTCCAAGGTGCAGCAACTTCAAGATATTTAGAGAGATCCTTCAACCAAGTATGTGGGACTTTAACAAAGGTATCCTTTCACCCTCGTGTCCCAAAGTTTCCAGAAAATCGTAGCTTTATAGTACTCTCGAGATCATGGTTTAGGGATTTTCTTTTAATGTGAAATTTCCCCACTTCCTCAATAGTGTTAAACTATCATGACTAGAATTCTTACATGCGTATGATAGNATTCTTACATGCGTATGATAGTATTTTCAGCTATTAAAGAATTCCTTAAATTCTATTATTTTCTTTAGTTTACCTAAGTATTTTCTAATTGAAATTGATGTTGTAATTCTATTGATTCAGTTTGCTTTCCTTAGTCTTGATCTTGATCATAAATTCGGGTAAAACTTGCATGATTTAGACTCAAACAGAAAGGTTATGTTGACATGGTAGATGTTAATCTATTTACGAATGATTAGCATAAATACTTGAATAGAAGTTAATATCTTGGTATATTCAGTTTCAGAGTCTTAGTCAACACTTAGAACACTTAGAGTTTTACAGAAATATCAGTTGATAAGTTTGACTTCAGTCTCTTCCTGAGGTGTCAGTGGTGCCTCCCAGTTATCAGAATCAGACTCAGAATCTAGTTTATTGGTCCATTAGGTGGTCATGACATTTTATATATATAGACCTGACTCGCATCAGGACTTCAGTTCAGATTACAGTTTATTCTTAGAAGGTTACGACGCTTCTAGATAAGAAGCTCTGACTAGTATAGAACCTAGTTTTAGAATCCGACTCGATAAGACTCTCAGGGTACTTTCAATTATGTATCCCTGACTAGTCTTGGACCCCAATTTTGAGCTATCATCTTAGTAATTTAGTCTAGATTTTTCAGTGGGACTTAGCACCGAGAGGGCCGGGGTTCTAGCGTACTCAGGTTCCTAGAACTACGTTGCCAGCATAGGTTACGGTATTATTTGTCCTGATTGGCCCTAGACTCTTGTGATCACCCAGTTCATGCCTTTATACCCTAGAAAGGTATATTGGGTCTTACTAGTGGGGTGTATACATCGGACTCCACGTTTAGCTCACGTAGTTATATGTCAGTTATATACTTTCCCACTAGTCAGTCCAGTCCAGTTTCAAAATAAGCAGCTCAGTTCAGTTCTAGCTCTATCAGTTTAGTACAGTATCTCAGATTCTGTACCTTCAGACTTAAGGCATGTCTTGACCATCATATAGGGTCATTTTGACCATTTCAGCTTACTTCAGTAGTTTAGTACAGTTTACTTATTGGTCATTACATGTTATTTAATTTCAGGTATTATATTCCATCATGTTTTCTCCCACTTACTCAGTACATTCAAAGTACTGACGCATACTTTTATGTTGTGTCATTTCATGATACAGCTGCAGGTTCCCAAACTCAGCATTATTAGCCGCTGCGATTCAGATCCTCCTCCACCGCAGTTGAAGTGTGAGTCCTCATCATTCGAGGGCCTTATTTCATTTTCTTTTAGTTGGTTTATTATTATTAGCTAGACTTAGAGTTAGTTGGGGGCTTGTCCCAGTAACTCATCAGTTAGAGGGATTTCAGATTGCAGATGTTTTTAACTTTATGTTCTAAATTTTATTTTTATAAATACTTTTATGTTATTATTTCGAAGCTTCCGCAATGCATGTTTTACTCAGAATACTAGTGCATGATAGACCAGGGGTTGACTTGGGGTCACTTGTAACTTCAAGTACCATGTTACGTCTAGTGTGTAGGCTTGGGACATGAAAACCCTGACTCAACATCTAACCCCTATCCCCGACCCGACATCCGTCCCCGACCTCGACCTAACACCTGACACCGACCCTTACCATCGACCCCAACATCTGACCCCCACCCTCGACCCCAACCACTAACTCAAAATTCAACCCTGACTCGACAATCGACCCAGGCCCGACAATCGATCTTGACCACGATCCCGACCCCGACCTGAGACCCTAACCACGATCCCCGACCCCAACATCCAACCTCAGCCTTGACTTGACTTTCAACCTAACACCCGACCCCGACACCAATCCCAACCCTGATACCTTATTCTTAGCACCGATCCTAGACTTGAGACCTGACTCTCGACTTTTATCCTGACACGAGAATCAACTCCCAATTCCGACACCGACCCAACATCCAAATTTTGACCCTGATCTCAACTTTGACCTCGATTGTGACTTCCAACCCCAAATCCCGATACCGACCCGAGATCTGAATCTTGACCCTGATCGCGACCTGAGTCCCAACTCCTAACCTCGATACCGACCCAAGATCTGACTCCCGATCCCGATCTTGATCCCAATCCAAGACCCGACTCCTGACCCAAGACCTGACTCGCGCCTGACTCAGGATCACTTATTTTTGAGAAAAAGTATTATTTATGGTAACACAAAAATATTTTTCTTTATACCAAACTCACCCTAAAATTAAAAAAAAGAAAAATAAAAAGTATTTTAAATTTGAAAGTACTTATTTCTTTACATAATGAATAATATGGATATTCAATGAATATCCATATTATCCATTTCTTTACCCCTTTTTTATCCACTTCAAATATGAGCGAGTCGGATAGTTTATCTATTTTCACCTCACTTATTTTTCACTTACCATATCCGACTCGACACCCCCGTTTGCCACCTCTAACTGTGGCTATATTCATCTCTATAGAAGATGGATTTCTACAGAAGGATGTTCAACAACTCTAATGGTAAATTATGGATTTTCTGATCTTATTTATCTGAGGCCAATGTGATTTCTAATGATACTCACAAAGCAGACTGAAGTTTAAAAAGAAGGATGGATAATTAAGACTTTTTTGAATGACTTTAAAACGGAGATTTGAGGCTATCAACCCTCATCTAATAACTTGAACTTTTCCGGGGATAGCTAATCTGATATTAAGGTTAAGGGTTAATCAAGAATACATCCGTAGACGGACCAAGTTGCATGGTAAAAATCATCTAGATAGGGGACCAACCATTTAGGTGAAGTTAACTTACCAATATTGCATGTCAAACACCGGAATAGATCACTAGTATATAAGTCTTGTGGTTATGATGTCTTGGGAACATAATCCTAGTCAAGTCGTTAATTGAATACAAATCGAATTTGATCTAAGCATTCAAAAATTTTACTTTTGTTTATTATTTTATTTCTTTACCCCTTAGGAAATAAGTAATTTAATAGTAACAATTATTCACATTAACTCAAGTTCTTCCATATTCCCTGTGAGATCGACCCCAACTATTGTTGGGTTCTATATTTTACATCGACTACTTATATCTCCGTTGCGAGGTGTAATTTGGGTGACATAAGTACCTCGGTCTGAAATAATGGACAAGGGTACTCCATGCAGTCGAACCAACTCCCAGATATACAGTTTTGCATAATCATCCGCTGAATCTGTGGTCTTTACCGGTAGAAAATGTGCAGCCTTGGTCAACCTGTCTACCACCATCCAAATGGAATCATATTGTCGGTGAGTACGAGGTAATCCTGTTATGAAATCCACATTGATTTCTTCCCACTTCCAAGTAGAAATGTTGATATCCTGAAGTACTCCTCCCGTCCTTTGAGTCTCAACCTTTACTTACTGACAGTTCGGGCACTTGGCTACAAATTCTGCACTATCTTTCTTCATGCCATCCCACCAATAGATTTCTTGTAAATTGCGATACATCTCAGTGGCACCCAGATGGATGGAATACCTGGTTCCATGGGCCTCATGCAATATCCGGCTACTCAAATCATCAACACCTGGAACGCATAGGTGACCCTGGTACCGAAGCACACCATCTCTCTCTTGTGAGAAGACCTCTACCTTCTGACTTCGAACGACTTTTTTCAACTTCATCAAAATTGGGTCCTCACCCTGTCTAGCTTTCACATCAGTCACCAAAGACGATTCGAATCTGCTTTACACAACAATACCGCCATTGATAGAGGCAACCAACCTAACTCCTAACCTTGCGAGACGATGCACATCTTTCACCAGCTCTTTCTTTCCTTCATCCATATGGGACACAGTTTCCTAATAGAGCCTACTAAGTGCGTCCACTACCACATTAGCCTTACCCGGATGGTAAAAAACACTCATATCATATTCTTTGAGTAGCTCTAACCACCTCTTTTGCCATAGATTGAGGAACTTCTATGTGAAGACATACTGTAAGCTCTTGTGGTCTGTAAACACATCCAAATGGACCCCATACAAGTAGTGTCTCCATATCTTCAATATGAACACCATTGCAGCAACCTCATGATCATGGGTCGGGTAATTCTTCTCATAGATCTTTAACTGTCTAGAGGCATATGCTATCACTTTCCCTCGCTGCATCAATACACACCCGAGTCCGATTCTCGAAGCATCACAATACACCACAAATCCATCCGTACCCTCGGGTAGGGTCAACACCGGTACGGTAGTAAGTCGAGTCTTCAATTCTTGAAAGCTCTTCTCACAAGCCTCCAATCATTGAAAATTCACCTTTTTCTGAGTCAACTTGGTCAAAGGTGCTACAATAGAAGAAAAACCTTCAACAAATCTCCAGTAATAACTTGTTAGGCCTAAGAAACTCTGAATATCCAAAGGATTCACTAGTCTAGGCCAATTTTTCACCGCCTCGATTTTCTGAGAATCTACTTTTATGCCCTTGCTTGATACCACATGGCCTAAAAATGCTACCGAGTCAAAACTCGCATTTGCTGAACTTGGAATACAATTGGCGATCCTTGAGAGTCTGCAACACTACTCTTAAATGAGAAGCATGCTCCTCTTCGCTCCGAGAGTATATAAGGATGTCATCAATGAACACAATCACGAACATGTCTAGCGGCTTGAACACCCTGTTGATCAGGTCCATAAAGCTTCAGGAGTATTTTTTAGTCTAAAACGTATCACTACAAACTCATAATGACCATACCGCGTCCTGAAGGCTGTCTTCGGGATATCACACTCCCGAACCTTGAGCTGGTGGTACCCCAACCTAAGATCTATCTTTGAGAAGCACTTGGCACCATGAAGCTGGTCAAACAAATCATCGATCCTGGGTAAAGGATACCTATTCTTAACAGTGACCTTATTCAATTGTCGATAGTCAATGCACATCCGAAGCGAACCATCCTTCTTCCAAATAAATAAGACTGGTGCACCCTATGGAGACTTGCTCGGTCTGATGAAACCCTTATCTAGTAGGTCCTTCAACTGATCCTTCAATTCCTTTAGCTCAGCTGGAGCCATCCTGTAAGGAGGAATAGAGATAGGCTGCGTGTCGGGTAAAAGGTCAATACTAAAATCAATTTCCCTCTCAGGAGGAATACCTAGTAAATCATCCAAAAATACTTCTGGGTACTCACGCACCACCGAAACTGACTGAATAGTCAAGGTCTCGGACTCAACATCCTTAACCCTAACTAGATGATTCATGCAACCCTTATAAATAATCTTTCTGTCCTTAAGATATGAAATAAATCAGCCTGCTGGTACGGCCGAACTACCCTTCCACTCCAAGACCGATTCACCCGAAAAATGAAATTCCACAGCACGGGTTCTACAATTTACAGAAGCCTAACATGCATACAACTAATCCATTCCAAGAATAATATCAAAGTCCGTCATGTCTAACTCTACAAGGTTTGCATAGGTGACTTTATGCAAGATAGTGACCGGGCATCCTCTATACATTCGCCTAGCTACAACCGTCATCACCAACAGGAGTAGAAACTGAAAGGGTTCTGACAGAGTCTCAGGAATAACTCCAAAGCTACTAGCAATGTAAGGAGTCACAAAAGAAAAAGTATCCCCTGGATTTAGCAAAGCATAAACATCAATATGAAAAACTCGTAACATACCACTGACCACATCCGGGGAGACCTCCTGCTCCTGGAGGGGTGCTAAATCATAGAACCTATTTTGGCACTGACTGCCGGCTGAACTAGTCGAGGCACCCTGTTAAGGAGGATGTGCTGCTGGAGTGGCAGAACTGGCTGCTGGCATACGGGCTCCACCGCCCCCTGATCTGGACGAAGGGCAATCTTTGAGTCTGTGTCCGCATTTTCCACACCCGAAACAAGCATCTAAACCAACTAAGCACCTCCCTGCATAATTCTTTCCGCACTTTGCACAAGCTGGAAAAGTGTGCTCCATATGTATGCTACCGTTGCCTCTCAAGTTTGGAGCCCTGCTCTTTTGATCCCCTCGGAATCTATACGACGTATTGGCTGATGATGGTGCTGGAGCACTAGACCCATGCTGAGACTGCTGACGTTGTCCACCCCCTGATCTGACCTGAGAAGTCCCGTAACTGTCGGTCCTGGTCCTCTTGGCCTCTCTCTGCCTCCGATAGACCGACTCCATCTACTAAGCATGCAACACAATGTGGGGAAAATCTATATCCTGATGCAACATGGAGATCCTACAGTCCTTATCTAGATAGTCCGCCACTCCATGTACAAAATGACTCGCTCGGGCCCTCTGGTCTGCCACCAACTCTGGTGCATACTTGGATAGACAGGTGAACTCCAATTCTTCTCCTGAACGAACATGTCACCCTTCTTCCAGTGAACAAACTCGGCCGCATTAAGTTCCCTCATCTCTCGGGGGAAAAACCGATCCAAGAATGTCACATGGAACTCTTTCCAACCTATAGGGCCTGCACCCACTGCCCTAGCATCTCTCCACTGCTTGAACCATATGTGTGCCACCCCCTTTAGCTGATAGGAGGCCAAATCAACACAATCTCCATTGGTCACCCCCATTACTTGGGTGATCTTTAGAATTTCCTCAATGAAGTCATGTAGATATTCATCCACCTTGGACCCAAGGAACTCCGGAAGGTTCATCCTCAAGAAATCTCGAACTCTAGCCACCGTTTTTTTGCCATTCTGTGGAATATGTGCAACGACCTGCTGATTGACCTGGGCGGTCAAGGCCTATGCAAGCATTTGAATCGCAGCCCGAAACTCAGCATGGGCAGCTGGCTTCAGTGCCTGAGGCTCTTGAACAGGTGGGTCTTGTTGATGCCCATGACCATTGCCATCCTCTTAGCCTTCCCTATTTCCATTCCCTCTTCCATTCATCCTTCTAGGAGCCATGATTCTGCAATCATGAATAACACGAATTAGAAGGATAGAGAACCTTTTCATCGCAGGAAAGGAGGGAAAATTTCCTAAACGCCTTGTAGCCTCTTCGTCATAAGTGTGGTGCGCTTCACACCCATGAAAAAGACTCTACTCAACGCGGCTTTCAGACACCCTAGGATACTTCAAAACCTAAGGCTCTGATACCAAGTTTGTCGCAACCCGAATGTAGACCCGTATCGTAACACGGAACAAGGAATCCCGAGAGATTCCAAGTCAACCCATGGCATAAGCATACATCTAACTTCATTCACTTTAAGTGGAAGACTGAACATAAGGCATAGCGGAAACGTAAACATAACATAACATATCATAACATTCGAAAACACTGGACATATACATAAGCTAAGTACTACATACTGCTCGAAAGCCTCTACTGTATAAGATGGGTTGATGGGAAAACACCCCCAACTAACCCGGCCAAATATTGAAACATAGTATAACATGAATTTCTAGTCAAACGACCCTTGGAACATGAGGATTCACTAACAAAGAGGATAATAATCCCGAGATGGTCTAAGGATGAGGATGAGCCTAAGAGCCAAGTCCTGTATCATTAAACAATACAACATAGAAAGTATGCGGTCAGTACATGGAATGTACTGAATATGCAAGGTAAGTAAAAATAACATTTTAAAAATATGTACAATCTCATAAACACCATAAGAGTAGGACATCATGCTCATATCGTAGTATCATAACATAACATAAGGCTCAAGGTTTTCGAAACATTTATAATACATTCGTAGTCATAATCATGAGAGAAAAAGCTACATTGACCATAACTTGAGCCATCATATGTAATCATAAACATTCATAAATCATGAGGAACAATGGGATATTCTCTTAACCGACATACCCCATATGAGTACATATGAAGCCCGACTTGTAACCCTAGTCGAGAGGGTATCCGTACCTTGCCAAGGGTAGAACCATGAAAGTGTGATATCACTATGAAAAGAGCCACTTGGGCTGGGGACAGTCACAAAGAGGTCCCAACATACCTATGGTGGCACGTAGTTTATGAGATCTGGGGAAAAACCTAGGCCCCAAACCTACTCAGTATTCGATACTACTCCCAAAATATATATAGTGCTCATAGTATACATAAATAAATTCATGGGCTAGATAAATCATGATAATCATAAACATATTTGTACATACATGAACTAGCCATGACATAAGGCTAGTGAGTCGGCCAAAACATAATTCATGAATCACAGGTTTCATGCATACTTATAGATCATATATATAACTTGTAAATCATTAAACCATGATGGGTAATTGAATAAATCTATATTCCAATTCATAAATCATGCTGGGCTTGTAGATAACATCAATTGAAAAGAAAATCATAAATCGATTCCTCATAGATCAGGCATAATAAGGCTTAATTTGGTAGAAATTGAAATCAATAATTTTATAAGCATAAAAACTGTAAAAAAATCTGATCAAAATTCATAGAATATGATGTAGTTCGCAAATCATAACAACCTCTTAGAAAATCATCATATTTTCACAAAAATTGAATTTAAAACCCCATGAGATTTTGATAGATTTTCATAAATTAATAGAGGATGGGCATGGGTTTGAACGAAAATACCCATTCGTAACCCTACATACCTGAGTAATATCAGATTCTAGAGTTCCTTGAATGCCCAGTGGAGAATTGATAGGGAAAATCTTGAAACTATGCTTCATCTCCCTAAAATCTTCTTAATTTGCATGCATGAGAATGACTTATGCAAGAGGGACATAACCTATCTTATTATGCAAGAAAAATATATAAAACGACGTAGTTTAGTACCCTAGAGCAATAGAAATTACGAAAAGACCCTTACTTAAATCGTAGGGCTTTGCTTATTGCCAGTACCCATGAGCGACTAGATGATTCATCCCCAAGTTCCATGACTTGTGCCTCCGATCATTAGGTCCACTGCCAAAATCCATTAGGGAACCCCATGAATCGTGGTGGCTGACCACGACTCGTGGTCTCCACCCGTGATCCCCACCTCCCAAATTTCCTTGCCAAAACTCTACTCTAGGCCACGGGTGACCCTACGAGTCATGTGGCCTGACCACGACTCTTGATCATTCCTATGGTGATCCATCAAGCCCACACTCCTCCATCCTTGAACACGAGTCACCCCATGACTTGTGGTCCCTCCTCATGAGTCACCTAACGACCCGTTAGGTAATCTAGTGCAGAATTTCAGTTTTCCTCCATTTTAGCTCTCGGGTCTAATCTTGGGCTTCCGGGGTATAACAAGGTGTCATCGAGGTGGTTGTTGTGACCGAACTAAAAACAGGTATGCCTTCATTAACTCACCAAGTTGGTAAGATTCTTGCAGTTGCATGTGCTCTGAAAGTACCACCTATTCAGTAGGTATAACAAGTGATGAACACTTGTGAGATATGTGGAGGTAGCCAAGCAACTGACCATTGCTCAACAAAATGTTCGATGAGATATTATGAGCAGAATCAACAAAACTACCCCAACGCACAGTGGTTGGTACACATGAAATTGTCAGAGATAAGAATTTTTGACACACAATGAGCTTTTCATAAGCTCAATATGATATGGGGGCTATGTCCAAAGTTTTCAAGCAAAAATTTCTCGACCGGAGAGGAAATTAGATGATACAAATATGGAGAATATTCATAATGACATTATTAATGCTATTCACTTGGAGGAGTGGTCTAGAGATCTAGGGCCCCACCAGAAGGTAGCACATGAGCCATAGTTTCCATGGGGATGAGTGGTAAATAATTTTGATAAGTCAGGGTATGCAAATCATCCTGAATTTCCAAAATATATACAGCATGAATTGAAAGTGTGGTAAGAGACTAGGATAATCGATTGAGACCAACTCCATCATTCCCATCGACATTGGCTCATAAGGATAAAGATAAAAGGTACAATAAATTCATAGAGATGATGAGAGAGGTGCATGTGAATATCCTTTTGCTTGACGAGTTGATAAAATTCCTACAATATGGAAAGTTTATAAAATATTTCATAACCAATAAGAAGAAATGGACTAATTTTCAAATGGCTGCACTCACTGAGCAGTGCACACTAGGGTCAACAATAAGCTTTTGCAAAAGCTTGAGGACGTGGAAAGCTTCACCATCCCAAGCTAAATTGGAAACTCTAATGTCGGTCATGCTCTTTATGATTTAGGAGCGGGCATTAATCTTATGCCCCTGTCTATATTAAAGAAACTTTGGTTGGAAACTCCAAAGACAACCTCTTAGGGGAGTTATAGAGAATGTCTTGGTACAAATAAAGAAATTTATATTCCCTACAGACTTTATAATGCTGGACTTCATGGTAGATGAAAGGTCCTCTTGGTTTTGGGACATCCATTCTCAGTTACTTAAGGCGTGATAATTAATGTAAGAGAAGGAAAACTAAAGATGTAAGTTGAAGATGAAGATGTTACCTTAAACATCTATAAAGTTCTCAAGATACAACTCCTATTGAG
Source organism: Datura stramonium (assembly GCA_018107945.1). Taxonomy (NCBI): domain Eukaryota; kingdom Viridiplantae; phylum Streptophyta; class Magnoliopsida; order Solanales; family Solanaceae; genus Datura; species Datura stramonium. The sequence goes on along the minus strand of JACEIK010002730.1, from coordinate 54,074 downwards.
AGTTTATGTAATGGCACAATAGTCGAGATAGAAGATGTGAAAAGTGAGGGTGAGTGTGGTGTGCTAGAGTTGAGCAAAAAAAGTTGTAAGGATGAGGTAAACGTGAGAGCGAAGACATGTAATGAATATGAGAGCTTAGAAGTAATTGGTGTACTAGGTGGGTGTCATGACATACTGAAAAAAATAAAGGTGAGGAATAAAAAGAAAGAGGTAGATAAAAATCATCCGTCTGGGGGACGAATTCAAGATCAAAGCTCGGATTACTTTTGTTATCTCATGTTGTTAAATCAAGTGTTTGTTAGGAGGTGATGAGTTGGTAATCACCAACTCATTAGGCTATTAAACATGAGTCTTTGCTTAGTTTACAGGTCATTTAGGTGGATTTATACCCTTTCTCCTTGATCTTTGTAGGTACTTAACTTGAGTGGAGAAAGCATGAAATTTGCAAAAAAGAATGAAACCAAAGTGAGGACCGGCTCTCCATCGGAGGACACCAGCGAAATGCTAGCTGACTGCAAATGCCTACTAAGCTGAGGAAGAATGGAGACCGGTGGACTACGAATCAGTACCGGTGAACCACTAGTGCCAACACCAAAGTTCTCTGGAATTTACTGGCCAATAGTTGTGACCGACCAGCGGATCGCGGATCAGCACTGGCGAACCGTCGGTACCAACTCTGAAGTGCTCTGAAACTCACTGGCCATCAGCTGTGACTGACCAGCCGCCTGCGGATGAGCACCAGTAAACCGTCGGTGACCACAAGTAACGCCCTTTAGCAAAGGGTAAAAGTGTTAAGCATGAAAAAAAAGAAGCATTTTTGTACCCTATTTTTGTATATCTCAAAAAGGAACTTAACCTTATATTCCAGATAATTATTGATTATTCTATTGAATTGGCTTGTATTGAAGTAGAGAGAATTAGAGAGAGAAAGACTCATCTTCTTTATTGAGAAGGTAGAAAACTCTATTGGAGCTCAGACCTTGCTTGAATTTTTCTTACTTAGTTTGTGAATGGATATTGAATTATTTTTGAATGTAATATCTTACTTTATTTACATGAGTAGCTAAATTCTTTGCTATGGGTATGTGAATGATTGGGGTTGATTTGAATTGTGTATTGTGTTTTTAATCTTAGATTTACTCATTTGGTATAATTTTAGTGTTTCCTCTGAGTTTTAATTTAAATACTCATAGTTGCAAATGTGGGTTGCATTTTCTTTCTTTAATTTTGCTTGAAAAAGGAATTTAAAGTATGTGTGAGGAAATACTAATGGGTAACTAGTTGGTGATTATGTTGGATTGGGCTAGACATAGCCAAAATCCATTATTCTACACCTATTGAGGATCGAAGCTAGAAATAGTGGATTCGTACCCAAGTTGATGTGGTTGTTGTTAAAAGGGACCTTGGGGTTTGAGAAAACCCAAGGTATAAGGCATGTAGTTGGTTGAGAAATGTAAGACGCCACCTAATCCGTGACTAATTATACTATTGTGTAAAGATAGGAGTTATTAGCAATCCCAATATGATGAAGCCCCTATCAATATCACACCTCTAGTATTCTCTCCTTTGGTATTTTCTATACTTTGCCCCTATTTTATTGTGTAAATCTATATTTTATTTTATAAATCATGATTCCCCCAATTTTCACTTAATTGTTCTTGCAACGTCGATGCGAATTATTTCAATTTAATAGATGAATATTGTGTATTCATTTGACATTCCATGTGGGATTCGATCCCGACATTCGTCGAGTATATTTGTTTTGTCAATGACCATTTACACTCTCTCATGAAGAGGAGTTCATTTTGGACGTTATAAAAAATGGCACCGTTGCCAGGGAATGTAGTTTGATAGTCTTTACTTGTTTGTTATTTTGAATTGATCTTGCTCATGATTGGTTTGAATTTATTACTATGATTGGTGCCTTCTAGGTTGAACTTGATATGAGCCAGCACTCACTACAAGGAGAAGATTCGGTGGAAGGGCATATGGATCATGAGGATGATGATCCCATGATGCCCAACATGGCGGGTGCAATTTTCCTACCTCCTACGGTAGGTAATGTGATTTTTCATGTGACGAGTACAATTCTACACTTATTTCAAATGAAGGAGCTCTTCATAGGAATGCCTAGTGAGGGCGCAAATAGGCATCTCCATAATTTCTTGGAGATTTTCCAACCCTTCAACATTACAAATATCACTAAGAGTCAATCAGATTGAGACTCTTCCCATTTTCACTCACAGGGGAAACAACCGCTTGGTTGGAGGAGTTGTCTCCCGGGTCTATTACCTCTTAGATTGAACTCGCGAAAGCATTTTTGGATAGGTTCTTTCCTCCCTCGAGGATGTTGCAATAGAGGGATGACACTACTAATTTCCAACAACTTGCGGGGGAACAACTCCTTGAAGCATGGTTGAGGTTTAAGAAAAAGGTAGCCATTTTCCTAAACCATGGCTTACCCGATGTGGTTCTACTTCAAAGCTTATACCATTAATTGGATTCTATTAATAAATCTGTGGAAAATAATTTGGCTGGGGGATCCATCACGGATCAACCCTATGGAGTAGCCAAGGCATTATTTGATAGAATGACGAAGACCAATAGAGCATGGAAAGAGAAGCGGAGGTATCTTTTAGTGGTGTTACCCCCAACCTTAGGAGTGCAGAAATAAGGAACAGAGATGAGGCTAGAGATGAAAATCTTGCTAAAATGATGACCCAACTAGAGTTGATGACGGAACATGCGATAGGAGTTGGTACAAAGAGTGTAAATGCTGTAGGTGCTCAAAGCCATGCTCAATTTGATGATGACACTTCACCCGCGAGATATGAGGAAGAGTGTTAATACATGTCAGACTAATTGGGGGGTTCTCTCCCTGGGTATCAAGGTGCCAATCAAGGCCCTTAGTGCCGAAGGGAGGAGATCAAGGTTAGAGAAACCGTGATAATCTAGGATGGAGGGAGAGAAATGATCGATAGGGGAATAGAGAGAAAAATCATGAAGGCGAGCGATATCACCAAAGTTCTAACCCCTATATACCTCCTCCAAAAGCAGAAGCATCTCAAGGATAGCCCAGAGTGAGTGATGTAGGAAGCTCAAAGATTGAGTACATGTTGTCTCGAGTGTTGAAGAAGGTAGAATCCACTGACAGTGGGGTTAAGGAGTTGAAAAGGGAGGTGTCTAACCTCACCCAAATGGTAAGCTCCCACTCGGATTCAATCAAACAACTCCAAGCGCAAAAGAACCATTTGTATTCAAAAATGAACTCCCCACATGAAAGGTACACTTTCTAGTGATATTGTTCCAAATCCCAAGAAAGATGGTCATTGCATGGCAATCATGACTAAGAGTGGTAAGATATTGAAGGATGCGGGTGTAAAGCCCAAGGATGTTGATGCCCCAAAGGAAATTGATGATGATATGTTGGAAGAGGTGCCAAAAGCACCAAGTGTTTGTGATGATGAAGAAGGGAAGGATGAGGGAGATGTTGATTTGACTCCCTTGGATAATGTGCATGTGAATGAGGGAAAGAACGCCCCCAGTGACAAGGATCAAGAAGAAAGAGTTCTCCCACCATATCCATAGCGGCTGACCAAAAAGAAGGAGGATAATCAATTTCGCAAGTTTATAGAAATGTTCAGCAAATTATCCATCAATATACCGTTTGTGGATGCTTTGATTCAAATGGAAGAATAGGCAAAATTTATAAAGGAGCTCTTGAAGAAGAAGACGTGGTAGATACAGGCACCGATAAGGCGACCCATCATAATAGTGTTGAGATGACCAGCAACCTTGCTCCAAAATGTGAAGATCCTGGGGCATTCACCATTTCCTGCACAATTGGCTTTTGCATGTTCAATAAGGCTCTTTGCAACCTCGATGCTAGTATCAATCTGAAACCTCTAATGATCTTCAAGAAAATCGGGTTAGGGAATCCCAAACCTATATCTATGAGGTTGTTGATGGCGGATAGGTCAATTAAATGACCCCTTAGAGTGCTAGTTGATGTCATTGTGAAGGTGAACAAGTTCATACTCCCAGCTGATTTCATTGTGTTGGATTGTGAAATGGACATCGAGGTACCAATTATCTTGGGACGACCACTACTAGAAACGAAAAGAGATTTAATTGATGTGGAGAATAGGGAGCTTAAGTTTTGAGTAGGTGGTGACGAGGTCACCTTCAATGTATGCCAGCTTGTGAAGCCCTCGAATGAGTGTAAGGTCATGGCAGTGCTTGATGGTAAAGAGGAGCACTATGGACCTTTCGATGATAAGATAGAACCATAGGATGACCCTCTGAAGTGTTGAAGATTGGAAAGGTATCCTTCGTGCCATGATATTAACTAAGGCTCTTCTTGGAAGGTAATCCAAGCATTTTTACCTTGAGCATTTTGATGTTTTGTTGTTTTTGATTTTGTAGGTAGATTGGATGCACAAACAAGGAGAAGAAGAACAGGGCAGGCACGGCGCCAGACCGGCAAAATGCCGGTGCAGAAATGCGAGACCCCACCCTGTCACATGTGCGAAGTAGAAAAGTGGGGAACCATAGAGGAAACAGACGATTGATCGACAGGATGCCGAAGCCAATTTGCGAACCATCGGCGTAGCCCCGACTCAAACCAATACACCTAGGAGTTATGGTATACTCGATGACTCAACCAGCGGAACGTCGTGGGGGTGAGACGCACCGCACGACTGCCATTGGTGAACCGCTACTCAGGCCCGGTGAAACGCTGAATGAAACATAGGTCGGGGTTTAGGGCTTCAGGCCACTGTCCCAAACCTGTGCTACACCAGCATCCCACGAGTCAAGACCGAAAAAATGCCAGCGTGGCACTGGGTGATCCCTGTTTTCCCCAGTATTCTGTTAATATCTGGTGACTAACCGGTAGGATCTTCACCTACATTTCGCAAGTGTCCTGCCATTACTGCCAGTGCTTAACATCTGAACCCCTCAACTTGTTTGCCATCCAATTGTTAAATTTCCTTGCCTTAGTTAGAATAGATATTAGTTGTTAAGTATTAAAATATGGCACTAACATAATATTGCAGAGTATTACTTCATCTAGGAATCCAAGCAAGGGCAAGGCCCCAACTTCATCATCCAACAAAGGAAAGGGGAAAGTGAAGGAGACCACAACACCCACCAACTCTTGAAATGCCATCATATTCTGTGTGCCGGAAATGAAGGAGCACTATGCCATTTGCAAGGGGCTCTCTATTACTATTGAGAAGCATTTTGATTTGGTGGGATTGGGTGTTGAGCTCCCCAACATCATAACTCAGTTCAATGACTGCCAATGGCATGCCTTTGCCAATCCTCTTCCAGAGTTCTACGCCAGCCTCATCCCTAAATTCTACGCATCCTACCAAGCCATGAAGGAAAACATGCATCATAAGGGCAAGGTTGACGACTTTCCTTTCCTGCCCTTAGTTATGGTGTGGGGTGTGGAGGTTGACATCACACCAGCGGCCATCAACTATCTATTTTGGGAGGATGAGCTTGACACCAAAACTGTATATGCAGCCAGAGTTACTGACAAGGAGAACCAATTCGAGTGGATAACTCCCGTTACTACAGCAGACACACCCTTTTGGGCCACCATGGGCGGTGAGATTTCCCGCCATGATCTAATGTTTGAAGCTAAGTTATGGATATATTTCATTTATAGTTGTATTATATCTTCGAAGAATGATCAGAGGGTAAGTTTGGAAGTGGTCATCTTCATCACCTGCATCATGACAGGGGTCCCCATCAGTTTTAGGGAAATAGTGTCCATTCAGATGAAGAGAAAGGCAAGGCAAGGCAACACCTCAATGACCTACGTTGTGCTTATATCTCAATTTTTCCTTCAAGCCGAAGTGCCACTTTTCCCAGATGAAGCTCCTAGCTTCCCTACTGGTGTGATCACAGTGGATAGAAAAAAGAAGTGGATGCTCCCAAGAGCAAGCAGAAGCGGATGCAGACATTCAAAGTCCTAGAAGAATCCATCTCTCATGGATTTGAGCAGCCCCAATGGCCACCGATCTTAATATGCCACATCCTGAGGCATTGGGACAGGCTTCTGGAGAAGCACCTTCTAGGGGAGTCTTACCTCCTCTCACATATTGCCAGAAAAGTATCCTCCGTAAACTTGCAAAGATGACATACTCCCATGAGAGCCAGCTTCAAAAATTGGCTAAAAGTCTCCCTGCCCTTATTGGCCAGACGGTGAAAAAGGAGATGAAGTCAATGTATGAAAGCTTGACCAAGTTATGCTCACATGTGGATGTTTGTGAAGGGGGCTGTCACCTCTCTCTAGACTAAAACAAAGGAATGGAAAGGTCGGACATCAATGGAGGTGCCGGACATGAGCGAGCTTAACGCAGCGATGGTTGTCCCTCCTACAGTCTGAGGCCCCATTGACGACTTGTTCAAGGGCTTGGGGAATGATGAGGAGGACCTAGGAGACAAAGGCCATGATGGGGAGGCTGGAGCAGAAAATGATGAAGATGATGGCGAGTGATCACTTCAGGGAGTTCTCACCCTAATTTGTTTTATACGCATACATTGGGAACAATGTATTATTTAGTTGAGGGCGGGATAAGTGTTTCTCTTGTTTGTTATTTTTATTTTTATTGAAAAATGATGTTTCCCTAGTCGGGCTTTTGTTTTTGAGTTGTGATGATTTGTGAGCATTTTTCGGGCTCGAAATGGATGAAAGAAAAAATTATCTTTGAATTGTTAGTGCAATTCGAATTTTTCCTTTGTAAATAGTATATAGTGAATAAACTCCAAGGGTTTTCTTTATACCACGATTCTTTCCCGAGGAGTAAAACTTTTTCCTTTTCTTTTTATTGTCGAACTGGGTGACATTTCCCAATGATAGATTATGAGGTGACTTTCTTAAGGGAAAATTGCCATGTTTTGGAGTCTTGTGTGAAGTTGTTTTTGAGAGGTACCACCAAAATTTTTTGTGTGGCATGAAAAATTAATTCGAAATAAATGGGGATTTGAAATGGGAAATGTAGCGCTCTCTTATCATACATTGCATATTCCCTGTTTGGCTTGTTGATTCGCATGTTCAATTGTCTTAAATCAAAATCTTGTGGTGATAATGAAGTGTGTGTACACTTTCGGTGTGATGCCTTGTGGGAAAAGGTCGTTTGAATGAGTCTCATGCATCTATGCTTGTCTAGAACTTGGCCTAAGTGTGATTCAAGGAGAAATCCTAGATGTAGCTGCATTTAGAATATGATTTTAGGCTTTCTATTGCTAGTCACTTCACCCAAAATGACCTCTTAAAACATCTTCTTTTGCTAGCCAATGTTGAGCCCTTGGACTTTTATTCTTGGAAACCATATTACTAGCCCAATGTCCTTTGTAATGCTCTTCTTTGGCACCCATCCTCCCTAATTTCTAGTGATGAATGAATGAAAATAACAGGGCTTGAAGCCCAAGACTTAGGGAGAGAAAAGGAAAGCAATGGAAAAGAGGCAAAAAGCTTAAGTTTGTGGGTTTACAAGAAGGGAGAAATGTGATGAGCTCCAATGTGAGTTAGCACCAAATTGGGAATGAAATGAATGAAATGATGGGTTGAGAAACTTTGAATCATCAAAAGAGAAAAAGAATAGTGAAATGGTGTTACCTCTTGCTTAGATGAGGCTAAATGTGAGATCTAAAGGAGTTATAAGGAGGGCTCTTAAGAAATAAAAGGTGAAGATGATGAAAAAGGAGAAATAAAGAGGAGTGATCCAAAGAATTTGATGGGATGTTAAAAGTGTTCACAAAAAGGCATTAGGGAGGTTCTAGTCACTACAGCTAAACATTTGTCCTACTCTTACTCCTAGCCTTCATCATGACCCTCAAGTCCTAATTGATTTTGAGTGTAGCTGCTCTACATTAGTGGTGAGTTACACGAAGGACAAGCCTATGGATCAAGTTGTGTGCATGGAGAATTCTTTTGTAAGAGTGATTGTGATCTTCTTATTCTATAATCCCTTGTGTGTATATTATTTGATAATAAAAAGGAATTCTCTCTTATAGTGAGTGGCATCACTCCCTTTGAGGACATGCTTGCATTAGTGTAAAGATATGATTGATACATGAGTATTGTTAGCTTCAAAGGCAAATATTGAATGCGAAATGATTATGATTTGAGATTCTAAGTGTGCTTGCTTTGATAAACTACGCCCATGTTTTGAAAAATGAAAGCAATTGTGGATCATGCCTATTCATTGTGGTTACCTCTTAAAACTTTCTCACATATTGGAGAGTCGTTTCTCTTTTTTCGTGAGTGGTGAACATTTTTGGGTTGTCTTAGGCTCATTGGTCCTCGGTACATAGATCTATATTTAACATGTTGTTCATTTTCTCAAATGAAAAGAATTGCATTACTTGAGGACAAGCAATAGTTCAAGTTTGCGGGTTTGATGAGTTGGTAATTTACCAACTCACTAGGCTCTTAAACATGAATTTTTGCTTAGTTTTCAGGTCATTAGGTGGATTTTATGCTCTTTCTCCTTGATCTTTGCAAGTACTTAACTTGAGTGGAGAAAGCATGAAATTGGGCAAAAAGCATGAAATTGAAATGAGGACTAGTGCTCCACCGGAGGACACTAGTGAAATGTCGGCTAACCATAGATTCCTACTGAGATGAGGAAGAATGGAGATCCGTGGACTATGGATCAGCACCGATGAACCGTCGGTACCAATGCTGAAGTGCTATGGAATTTACTGGTCAATAGTTGTGACCGACCGGCGAACCGCAGATCAACATCGGCGAACCACCGATGCCAAAACCAAAGTACTCTAAAATCACTGGCCATCAGCTATGACTGTCTGGTGACCCACGAAAGAGCACCGGCGAACAGCTGGTCACTCACAAGTGACGACCATCTGTAAAGGATAAAAGTGTCAAGCATGAAAAAAGAGAGGAGCATTTTTGTATCCTATTTTTGTACATCTCAAAAAGGAACTGAACCTTTTATTCCATTAATTATTGATTATTCTATTGAATTAGCTTGTATTGAAGTAGAGAGAAGTAGAGAGAGAAAGACTCATCTTCTTCATTGATAAGGTAGAAAACTCCATTGGAGCTCAAACCTTGCTTGTGTTTTTCTTACTCAGTTTGTGAGTGAATATTGAAATGTTGTTGAATGCAATATCTTACTTTACTTATATGAGTAGCTAAATTCTTTTTTAGGGGTGTGTGAATGATTGGGGTTGCTTTAGATTTGGTATTGTGTATTTGATCTTATATTTACTCATTTGGTATAATTTTATGTTTCCTCGGAGTTTTAATTTAAATACTCATAGTTGCAAATGTGGGTTGCATTTTCTTACTTTAATTATTCTTGAAAAAGAAATTTAAAGTATGGGTGAGGAAATACTAATGAGTTATTGGGTGGTGATTATGTGGGGTTCGCCTAGACATAGCCAAAATCCATTATTCCAAACCTGTTGAAGATCAAAGCTAGAAATAGTGAATTCGTACCCAAGTTGATGCGGTTGTTGTGAAAAGGGACCTTGGGGTTTAACAAAACCCGAGGTATAAGGCATCTACGTGATTGAGAAACGTAATATGCTACCTAATCCGTAGCAAATTATACTATTGAGTAAAGCTAGGAGCTATTAGCAATCCCAATCCGATGAAGTCCCTATCAATATCACACCCATAGTGGTCTCTAAAGTTTAAAGTTCTTACATAAGTGTAAGTCCCTATTATATAGTCATCCTATCTATCCCCTAATGAATATTACAACCCATTAAAATTTTATTTGATTCTGTTGGAGCATGTTTAGATTAGCGGAGATGTTCATAATGTGCAAGCCTAGAGTTGTTTGTGCATACATGTGAATAAGTTTGTGAGCGTGAGAGATTGATCTTTGATGTTAATTCCTTAATTTACATTTTGATTCTTTGATTTGAGTATGGACTATCTTTTTTTGTGAGGAAAAAGTACGTGAGCAATCTTAAGTCAGAGCCCACATTGAGGTTAGGAGCTTGATATTTACTCGAGTAGACTTGTATATCTTGCATGATGATTAGGAGGTATATATATGACGATTTGATTTGTTGAATAGCTTGATTGTTGGTGACAACTTGTATCATGGATGTTAGGTGATTTAGAGTGCAAGATCAAGCAATTGTAAGTTTAGAGTGTAGGAGTTTATTTGAGAACAAGAAAAGGTTCACGTGTGGGGTTGTGATTAACATTTAGAAGTACATATTTTTAGATACATTTTTGTTCCATATTTGGTGCTCTTTTCTTGTGTTTGAGTTTATTTCATTCACTTTATGATTAATAGTTGTGTTTTATGCGTGTAGAATATGATTTTGATCGAAAGCTGATGATTTGATACAAAAATAAGTGAAAATATCACTTTGAAGTCTGATTAAAAGTTAGCCACAAGCATTTGGATTTAGCTAAGGACCATGAGTCAAGTACACATGAAAAGGAGTTGAAAAATGACGTCTCGTGAAATTTATCTTGATGTTACACTCTCCCTAGCAAGTGTATGCCCCACCTTCAATAATCTATAGGATTTTCATCCGTTGGATATATGGCTTGGTGCATCGTGCACCTAGAAGGTGGTGCCGCGACTTGTGGTATTTTCTGACAGTTTGAGTCAGTTTTGGACTAGAAGAAGTTGGTTGGCCCAAGGTCAAATTCTCGCACAATAAGTACAACTTTTTCATATTTCTCAAGGGAGATTAAAACTTTGGAGAACAACATATCGCAAGGAGTTCATACACACCGTGGAGCAGAGATTCATACATTTCAACTTTTCTTTCTTCTATTTTAATAGTTGACCTATTATGGTGTACTCGCCACAAATATGAGTGGCTAGTTCTCTTATTATTTTAGAGTTGTGGGATAATTCATGAAAATGTTGTTTGTTGAAGCTTTATGCCAAATTATGTTTGATTATCGCCAATTTATATTAGTTTAATTTTTTACTTATGTTATCCTGCGCTTAATAATTTGACTGTCTGGTCAACAATTGAATACTGTCTACGAATCTATCCAGTGATTCATCTGGCACAGATTAACAACTCTGATTAACTTACATCTAGCAAGTGACAGGTGAGTTGTAGACCTCCACTTAGTTTGCCTTGCTTAGTTAAATAGAAGATATACAATTATGTTCTTACTACTTGAGATGACCACGGGGACATAGGAATTTTAGTAGTTTGAATAGGCTCTGATTTTATATGTGTGTGTGTGTGTGTGTATGTGTGTGTGTGTGTGTGTGTATGTATGTAAGTATGTATGTCCCTTCTAAATTTTTAACATTATATTTAGTTTTTGTCTTCAATACTTGATTCACAACCCTTAAATTCTCTTTACTGTTTAAATTACTTGGAAAGTTAATCATTAAGTCCTTGTTGGAAATAATACTCTACTCATCAAAAATAACTTCTTCTACTTTCCGAAAATACTTATTTTCTCTCAAAACTTTGAATAAAAACCTCACTTTTTTTAAAAAAAAATAATAATAAAACTTATGGTACGCTCCCTAACCATTTATATTTGAATAATTTATGTCTTTATCAAATGTCAAATACAGAAAGTTAGGAAGAAGAGTTAATTATGGTACGCGCACCGTGACCTTTAAGCCTGTTCTTATGATTATGTTGATTTTTATCGTTTAATCATCGATTAAAAGCTTTATTAAATCGTGACGTTTACTTATTTTTTGTTGAATAATCTAATTTTAAAGATAGTAATTATAGTAATAAACAATAAATAATATATTTTTTTATGTTTTTTCCTTATGTTTATNCGTGTTTATCATTTTAAGGAATTTTAAAGATTCCATTATATATCACTAAAAGTTTAAAATAAAAATAATAATAATAGTAGACATTGCATTTTTATTATTTATTTTTTGCTATAACTCTTATAAAGTCATTTTGTTGTGGTTAAGGATTTGATAATAATCCCTACCTTACACATTAATTCCTAGCTAGATGCATGCATGCATGCATATATATATATAAAGGAAGAAAACGTTTTCAAAGTGGTGTGTGCAATACAATATATATATACACACACACACAATACTTCTTCTTTTCATAATAAACGATTTTTTTCATTTTTTATTTTAATTTAAAATAAGTGATATTTTATATAATCAAAGAGATATAAATATTTTTTTATAAATTTATCTGTGTTTAAACAAATAAACTTTTATATAATCAAAAAATTATATTAAATACTCTCTTCGTTCATTTTTATTTATCCACTATTAAAATTTAATTAGACAATACAGGTGATTTTGATTCTTCGAGTAACGAATTTCAAAAATATTAAAGGATAGTTAATTACAGTGAAATTTTGATTTATGACACGCGGAAACAAGCTCTTAAATTTTTAAAAATTTGAAGTGTTTGACTGGCTAACAAGTAAAAGTGTTTTAAGCAGAAGCAGAAATAGCTTG
>JACEIK010002729.1:174440-185077 GCA_018107945.1 Datura stramonium | reverse complement strand
GCGATTTATAAGTCGCATTCCTGGAATGCGATTTACAAGTCGCATTTTGCCTTGCGACGCGCCGACTTGGCGCTTGTCCGATCTTTCCCCGAGCCTTTTTTTCTAGCATGTATGGCATTCTAAAACTCTTAACCAACATGCGAATAAGGCCATCTACATGTCAAGAATTTACGGGGTGTAACAATTAGAAAATCTTGAATTTGCCTTAGTGCTTGAATATCGAATCTTAGGTTGATTTTATCATTGTTGGGAACTCCCATGTTGTTAGTAGCATTGAATATCAATCAAAATGTTTTCAATTCATTTTTAGTAAGAATTATAGAATTCTCAGTGTAAGTCAGAAAATGTCAGCTGATTTGTTTGACTATAGAATTTCTCGAGGTGTCATTTGTACCTCCCAGTTATCAAAATCAGATTCAAAATTTTGTTTCATTGGGCAACTAGGCAGTCATGACACTTTAGATATATAGTTCTGACTAGACTTTGGACCCCAGTATCATATTTTAATTTGTTCTGTAGATGGTTACGACGCATCCAAATAAGCAGCTCTGACCAGTCTTAGAACCCAATTTCAAAATCGGGTCCGATAAGACTCTTAGTGTGCTTTCAGATATGTATACCTGACTATTCTTGGGTCCCAGTTTCGAGCTATCAGCCTAGTATTCAGTCTAGGACTATCCATGGGAGTAGGACTTAGCACCAAGCGGACCGGGGTTCCAGCGCACCCAGGTTCCTAGAACTATGTTGCCACCGTAGGTTACAGTATTTATCTTCCTAATTGGCCCCAGACTTTTGTGATCACCGAATTCATGCGTTTATATCCTGGCAAGGTATGTTGGGTCCTACCGATGGGGTGTATACATCGGACTCCACGTCTAGCTCACATGGTTATATGTCGGTTATAGACTCTCCCATTAGTCAGTTCAATTCAGTTTCAGTTCAGTTCAGATCAGTATTCCAGACTTAGAACATGCTTTGACCATCAAACAGGGTCTTTTAGACCACCTCAATAGTTCAGATATTTAGTTTAGTAGCTTTGGTTGGTCTTTGCATGTCTTTTCAGTTCAGTGTTTTCTTTTATTTATCCTATTGTGTTATGTTTCTCTCAGCTATTCAGTACATTCAGAGAACTGACGCATACTTTTATGTTGTATCATTTTATGATACAACTACAGGATCTCAATCTCAGCCCCATTAGTCGACCGCTCACCGATGATCTCAGTTATTCCAGTTGGTGAGTCCTCATCCTTCGAGGATGGAGATTTATTGCTTCAGTTATAATTTCCTTCCTTTTTATTTAGATTTGGAGTTAGCTGGGGGCTTTTTCCAGCAGCTCATCAGTCATAGTGGCTTTCAGACTCAGATTGGTTTTTTAGACTTGTAGCTTTGTTCCAATATTATCAAATATTATGAACCAGTTTATTTCCTTCAAGTATTTATATTTCCACTTTATACTTCCATTGTATGTATGTTTTTGTATGTTACTCAGAATGTTAGTGTATGATAGACTGGGGATTCAATTGGGGTCACTTGCGACTTCAAGTACCGTGTTCCGTCCACAGTGTAAACTCAGGGCGTGACATCCGTCTTACCATTATGTAATACCCCATAACTTTCCTAGACCAAACTCAGAATTTTCATGAAAAAAACTAGAAGAACCAAGAAAATTTTGTCTCAGGATGACTTAGACAACAAGTCATTATTAGCACAAACGGACCATTGTATGAGTCGTTGCAAGCCTTTCATCCGGGAACAAATGAGTCATGCAATGACCTGTTACAAGGAGTAACGAGTCAATCTGTGGAGTCGTTGTTTCCCAGTACAGAAATATGTTCAGACACCTCCCAGAAGCAACGAGTGGAACCAACGACTCGTTTTCACCTCTAACGAGTCGTCATTTCCACTCATCGCCAGATTCCAAATCCATGCAGTGTTGACCGCGAGCATACACAACGACCCATTAATTCTGACAATGAGTCGTTGTGTCGTCCGTTAGTGGGGTTCCCAAGTTTTTTTTATAAATCCTACTTGTGACAATGAGAGGTACCAATGACCCATTAGTTCATCCAACTAGTCGTGGTCCCCTTCCTTGCCAATTTCCAGTGAGCCCGAAGTTCAGGCCCAAGACTAACGACTAGTCCCAATGACTCATTGTGTAACCCGTTGGTCCCTCGTCAGGAGTTTTCAGACTTTTACCTCAAGGACATTTTCGTAACTTTCAGCTATTTTAGTTCCTAAACTATGTAATTTTGGGAACGTTTTGGAAAGAATTAAAGGGGTAATCGACTAAATCCCTCTCATTTCACTCAACACTCGATCTCTAGAGCAAAGAAGATCCTGATAGTTCTCTTAGAGCAAGCTAGGGCTTTCAATTCTTTTCCTCAGATTCCTCAAGGGTTTTCTCAAGGATTTCTACACCAGTTATGTGGGAATTCAACAAGGAAATTGTTCTTCCCTTGTCCCCCAAAACCCCTTTGAAACTCTTATCAGTTTAGCCCTGAAGTTCACAGTTAGGGTTCATTTGTCAGTAAATTATGGATTTCTTCCTGTTATAATTTTCATGAGTATTGAGGGTTGTTGTTAGTTATACTTTTGATCATTATCTCTTTTCATGAAATTATATGAATTTAGCCCTAGTTTCTTTTAATACAGTGAATTGAGTATTTCATCATCTTCTAAGTACAAGTGTTGCTTAATTCTGATTGTTCTTGAAATCACTAGGATAGTATAGTTGTATGATCAAGAGTAGAATTATTGATTGTTTAGTCTTAGTCAGTACTTAGTAAATTTCAGTATTCTTACAAAAATATCAGCTGATCAGTTTGACTATAGTCAGTCTCTTGAGGTGTCAATAATACCTCCCAGTCCCAGTTTTTAGTTATCAGTTATCAGTTTGTTCTTTAGATGATTACGATGCTTCCAAATAAGAAGCTCTGACTAGTCTTAGAACCAGCACCTTAAGTTTTTAGTTTTTTTCAGACGGTTATGACGCTTCTAGATAAGCAGATCTAGCCAATCTTAGAACACCAGTTTATAGTTATCCAGTCCAATAGACTCTCAGGGTACTCCAGAAAAGTATTCCTGACTTAGTCCAGGACCCCAGCTTTGAGCTATCAGCTTAGTAGTCAAGTAGGACTATTTAGTGGGAGTAGTACTTAGCACCAAGAGAACCGAGGTTCCAGCGCACCCAGGTACCAAGTACTACATTGCCACCATAGGTTATTGGCACATTGAGCCCCAGACTTGTGATCACCTAGCTCAGCCACTATACAATGGCAAGGTACAGTGGGCCTTCTCTAATGAGGTGTATAAATCGGACTCCATGTTTAGCTCATGTGTGTTATATTTCGGTTATAGACTCCCCCACTTGTCAGTATAGTTTCAGTTTAGTTCAATCTAGATTAGCTGAGTTCAATCACTCAGTTTCAAGACATGTTTATGACCATCAGTTAGGGTCATTATTGACCATATCAGTTATAGCTCAGTTTTATCAGTATTCGATTTCAGTTGTCTATTTAATGTTATTACAATTCGGTTGTTTATATTCCATGCTTATGGTATATCTCACTTACTTAGTATATTCAAAGTACTGACACATAATTTCTATGTTGTAATATGATACAGGCGCAAGTCCTCAGTCTTAGCATCGTCAGTAATTTCCCTCCGAAGATATCAGCAGCAGCGTCATTTGGTGAGTCCTTATCTTTCAAGGATGATGGTTATTTGTTCTTTTAGTTCTTTATTCAGTTAGACTTTAGAGTTAGTTGGGGGCTTGTCCCAACAACTCATCAGTTAGTAGTTGGCTTTTAGACACAATTGTTTAGTATTATTTCCAGTTATGTTTATACTTTCAGCAGTATTGATTACATAATTATTTTTATAAAGCTTCCACTTATGTTTACTCAGTTTACCAGTGCAATAATAGACCATGGTTTAGCTTGGGGTCACTTGTGGCACCAAATATCGTGTCTCGTCCAGGGTGTAGACTCGGGTCGAGAAAAACTTATTATCCGTATGCCCCCGAAAGTGCAAAAGACTAGACTCGGGATTTGAAATGAGTAGTAGAAGAAAATCTGAGATTTCTTCTCAAAAGGACTGATTGTATGGGTAATTGGTGGGTCTAACGACTTGTTGGAGGGCTCGTGGTGAGACTCTGTAAAAATGGTTTTGGAATTAACGGGTCTCAGAATGACCCATCGATCGATGTAACGTGTCATGTATCGGGGTCGTTGGGAGGATGGTCTTGATCAAAAAGGATTGGCATGAGTCATTAGATGACTCGTTTTTCCGTAGGATGAGTCGTTGTATGGTCCCATTGGAAGGGTTCCTAGAAGGCAGGCAATGGTGTTAACGGATGGTTTCCATGAGTCGTGGGAGCTGGGTACGAATCGTGGTACCAGTCATGGTAGCAAAACTGAGTCTGAAAAGTGGGGTGAAGCAACAAGGGAAGTAACGACTCATTGGAGCCAGCAACTACCCGTGGTACCGGTCGTTGTCACTGACAGCGCAGTTTTTCCATGTTTTTCATTAAGGGTATTTTCATCATTCCTAACACCTAAGGTCCTAAACTACATCGTTTTAATCTCAGTTAGTAGGGTTTTAAGGATGTAAACCTATTCTATGTCTCACCATTCCCATGCATGCAACTTAGAGTTTTCTTTGGAGATCAAGTTTGAAGAATCTCTCCAAATTCCCTTCAATTTCCCTTGAGCTTTCAAGAGGGAGTTTTGAGCAGATTTACCCAAGTATGTGAGGTTATGAATGAGGGTTCCTTTCACTCTCATTCCCTAAATCCTTCTCAATTCCATGGATTTCAATTCTAGATTCAAGTTTTATGATCTACGAGATTTATTCCAATTCTTGTGAAATTCTCAATGATCTATCTATGGGTCAATTCCTTCCATGTATTAAATCATGTTTTATGATCTTTGGGAAGATTTTATGACTATTTTGAATATAAATTTATAGATTCTAATTTAAGTCCAATTATGCCCAATTATGTATGATGAAAAGTCAAGTTATGATTTCATTATGATCTTGATCTTAATTAGCCCAATTATGATTTATGCTTTATTATTTGTATTCTCTCAAAGTACTTATCATGGACTTATGAAATGTAACATTTATACATGTTACACAAGTATACATGGATTTCATGATTTATATATTTATGACTCTTGGCCAATTCATGGGCCCTTGTTCATGGATATATATGTATTTTAAATTGGGATCTATGATGTTATTATTTATTTGGTTGTGAACTTCATGAATGTTTTTACGGTTACTGTAAGAGCTCTTATGTGCATGTTATTGGGAGCAGTGTCTAGCACCGAGTAGCCCGGCATTCAAAGGACTACGCCGGTGTCTCAAAACTATGTGTCATTGTAGGTATATATATATATATCCAAATGTTAATTGATCCCCTTTCGTGATATCACATACTGTATGTCCCTTGCTTGGCAAGCCTGGGGCGGCTCTCATGTAAGCTCTATCAGGATGGTGTCGGTTATGACAAGTCCTCCCTTTGTTCCGCATGTTTTTTTATGCATTGTTATGTTATGTTACTTTGGCTCAAGTTAAGTTTCTATAATGTTTTCCTATGATTATGATTATGAATGAGTTATGAATGATTTGAAAACCTTGAGCCCTCATGTTATGTTATGATATTTACTTTACGTTCATGTTATCCTATTCTTATGTACGCTTATGTATTTTAACTATCCGTTTTACTTACCTTGCATACTCGGTACATTCCAAGTACTGACCACATACTTTATGTTGTATCGTCTCATGATACAGGTTCGAGGGTTCAGTCTCAGACGCATGTCTAGTGTTTCTTATCCCTCAGACCTGTTTAGCGAGATATGGTGAGTCCTCATCCTTTGAGAAAATTCTGTTATCTATGATTATGGTTTCAATTTCGGACTTTTTGAGTTAGTTGGGGTCTTATCCCAGCAACTCGTCAGTAGTAGAGGCTTTTCAGACATAGCATGTATTCAGCTTTAGCCTTGTGTTATATATTTAGATATTATGATATTTTCATACTTCCTCTATATTATATATGTTAGACTTCCTCTTGATTATGTTGAATTTAGATGTCATGTTCATGCCATGGGTCGACTTGGATCCTTTTGGGGTTCTTTTTCCCTTGTCCAAATCTGAGCCTATGTTTGGATTGTGACAAACTTGGTATCAGAGCATTAGGGTTTGAAGTGTCCTAGGGTGTCTGAAAACCGCGTTAGGTAGAGTCTTTTTTTATGGGTGTGAAGTGCGCCACACTTATGACGAAGAGGCTACAAACGTTTCAGGAAATTTCCCTTCTTTCATGATCTATGTCGTGCAATGAAATGTCTCTCTATCCTTCAAACTTGTGCTATATGCATTTACAGAATCATGCCTCCTTGCCAAGTTAACCGAAGAAGAAATGAAAATAGAAATGGCACGAGAATGGCAATGGAGATGGGCACCAGCAGGCCCCACCAGCCCCAGATTATCATGTAGCCGAGCAGGTTGCCCACGCAGAGTTTAGGGCAGCCATACAGATTCTAGCTCAGGCTTTGATCGCCCAAGTTAATCAACAAGCAGTTGCACATGTCCCTCAAAATGGGAATGCGGTGGCAGCGAGGGTTAGAGATTTTCTGAGGATGAACCCTCCAGAGTTCCTTGGGTCGAAGGTGGACGAAGATCCACATGAGTTTATTAATGAAGTGCTGAAGATCACCTAGATCATGGGGGTGACTTGGGAGGAGTGCCCAGATCTAGCCTCGTATCGTTTGAAAGGGGTTTCGCACATTTGGTTCAGGCAATGGAAGGATAGCAGGACAGTTGGAGCAGGTCCTATTAGTTGGGATGAGTTTCATGCTGCATTTCTAGATAGATTCTTCCCTCGTGAGATGAGGGAGATTAAAGTAGCCGAGTTTGTGAACCTAAAGCAAGGAAGGATGACAGTTCTAGAGTATGCCTTGGAGTTCACTTGCTTGTCCAAGTATGCCCCATAGATGGTGGTTTATCAAAGAGCTTGGGTGAGCCGGTTTGTGCACAGAGTAGGAGACTACCTAGTCAAGGATTGTAGGACCGCTATTCTTCACCCGGACATTGACTTTCCTCAATTGGTTCTGTATGCCTAGCAGATGGAGACAGTGCATCTGAGAGAGAGAGGCCAAGAGGTCCTGGACGGACAGTTATGGATTCTCTCAGCAGAGGTCGGGGGGTGGACCTCGCCAGTAGTCTCATTAGAGGTATTTAGCTCCAATGCTATCATCGGCCAGTGCTCCATCTAGGCTATGAGGTGATCAGAGGAGCAGAGCCTCAGGTTCAAGGGACCAGAGGAGCATGCAGATAGAGTGTACCTTTCCGGCTTGCAGGAAGTATGGAAAGAGTCATATAGGAGAGAGCTTGATAGGATCAGATATCTGCTTTGGATATTGTAGATCTGGCAACATGCGTCAGGAGTGTCCCTTGGCTAGACAGGGTGATGGTAGAGGTTCGGCTCAGCTATCGGTTTAGCAGTAGCACCAACACGCCCAGCTCAGCAGGGTGCATCCACCAGCGCAGGTGGTGGCCAGTGCCAGAATAGGTTTTATGCCCTTACATCTTGACAGGAGAAGGAAACTTCACCAGATGTGCTCACCCAATATGTTACGAGTATTCCACTTTGATGTTTATGCATTGTTAGATCCATGGGATACTTTATCTTTTGTGACACCCTATGTTTCTAGTAATTTCAGAGTCAGCCTGAAAATCCTATCAGAACCCTTCTCAGTCTCTACTCCAGTCGGTGATTCAATTATAGCTCGACGGGTATACAGAAATTGCCCTATCACAATCCTTCAGAAAATCACCTCAGCAGATTTAGTAGAGCTAGCCATGACAGATTTTGATGTTATCTTTGGCATGGATTAGCTAAATGCATGTTATTCCTCAGTCAATTGTAGAACCCATGCCGTAGAGTCCAGATTTTCGAGTGAGCCAGCCCTAGAGTGGAAACGTAGTTCGGTTGTACTTGTAGGTCACATTATTTCCTACCTTAAGGCCATAAAGATGATTTCTAGAGGTTGCGTGTATCATATAATTAGGGTTAAGGATGCTACATCCAAAACCCCAACTATCTAGTTAGTTCTAGTAGTGCGTGAGTATCTAGAAGTGTTCCCAGATGACTTACCAAGAATTCCTCCCGAGCGGGAGATCGATTTTGGTAACGA
This sequence comes from Datura stramonium, assembly GCA_018107945.1. NCBI lineage: Eukaryota > Viridiplantae > Streptophyta > Magnoliopsida > Solanales > Solanaceae > Datura > Datura stramonium. The sequence goes on along the minus strand of JACEIK010002729.1, from coordinate 176,876 downwards.
CCTTCTTCCCGATACGCAGTCTGTTACACCCCGGGAAAATTTTGGTGATTATTTGATGCTTGNATGTAAAGTTTATAAGTTAGGGTCACCTTTAAATGACCATATCTCCCAACATATAATGAACTAGAACCAAAACCTATCAAATTAAAGATCTTCGAGTCTAGTTTTCAGAACATCAAACGGATCGTCAAATGGAGTTCGGAATAAAAAGTTATAGGCGTTTTACGGTGGCACTATCGGGCAGTGACATGGCCACTGCCCTAAAAACGGCCACCGCCCAAACACCTTTATATTTTATGTTTTTTGTTATGAAATCATTTTCAAATTTTCCAGGTTTGAGGTGCTTTCTTACCCTCTTAAATCCTCTCTCTTTTCCAGTAGCAAATCCTTAGAAACCAAGAGGAAATCCCTCAAGAGAACACCATCAAAACTCAAGCAAAGGTTGATGGAAGTGAAGGCAATGTTGTGGTGAATTTGTTGTTGCCTTGTAGCTTCGTTTTCGCAGTGTTGTTGCTGCATGTTTGGGACTATTTTGAGCTAATGTTATACTCCATCTTAGTAGGAATTATTCATAAGAAATATTGTTGTGTTGTTATGTTGCTGCGTTTTGGGCAGCAAGATTGCTGTGTTATTGGGAAGTGATTTGGAGGAAAATATTCCTATTATATCCAAGAATATTCTCATGTCAAGCGTTGGAATAGCTATGTTTTGCTGAGAATATACTCTATATTTGTGGGAGTTTTTCATGAGAAAAGTGAGTCTTGTCACTTGGTGATAAACTCAAGTAATTTAAGGGGCTAAAGTTTTGGTTGTTTAAAGAAAGAAACGACATAAGAAAGCTCATCAGAAAAAAAAAAGGTATGTAAGGCGCTCTTTGTCTCTTGATTTTCAAGCACGAATTCATGTCGAGAATTAATCCGGAATTCCCCTATACTTGAGCTTCTGTAGTATCATATTATGGTTCTTCCCAGTTGTTAGAATTACTTGGTATTAAGTTGTCTATTTTCTAAAGAGTTGGAACACATAAAGGTAAAGCGGAGAGGGCAATTTTCTTCGATTATGGTCATAGTTGTAAATTGAGTCTGAAGTCCCCTTGGCATGGGCACTGTGAGTTGGTCCTTTACTTTATGTTATGTGCTTGTGGTGTAAAAGTTTTTTCATATTATGGTTGCTAAGGAAATTGGTAAACATGGAAAGACGACGGCCCGCGGGCAAACCTAATAATTGAGATCAGTTTTAACTCAATAAGGGCTAACGAGGGTAACAAAAAGAAATTTCCTTACAATAGTTACCTACCCTCTTATATTCATGTATTAAGGTGCCTAGGGCCATGAGAAGCTTCCCCGATCCCTCTCACTAAAGCTAAGAGACGTGTAAGGAAATTAACCTAAGTATAAAAGTTGAGGTACTAGCAGCAAAGGAGAGATAAGAGTAAATGTTAGACCTTTTAAGGTAATATGTGTGGTATATGCCCTCTGTCCGTAGTTGATTTCAAGAACCTTTGAGCGATGTTAAAATATGAGCAAGACGATTTTAAGAGACAAGGTTAACGATTAGGTAAGAAGGTAAGTGTGTACAAGAATTGCTGGAATAGTGAACACGAGAGTAAATAATTAGGTAGGGAATGACGAATCCTTTTTGGAAAAGAATTTAAGATGAATAGGAAAAGTAGAGCTAAAGGTTTTTAAATTTGACGATAAGTGTTATGATTGGTAATGAATTAGGAAAATGGCTAGCAAGATTTACCCTGTTCTAAAGACGTTTAGCAAAAGAGTTATAAATAAAGTTGTTTATGTTCAGTTGTGTTAAGCTAATGAAAGGCCAGTAAAGTATTAACTTCTTAAGAAATTATTAGAATCGAATATTTTGAGATAGTGACTCAAGTTAAAGAGATGTTCTTCAGCGTACTTTTAAACAATTATCTTTGATTATTTGTTCAAAGAGTTGGATTAACTTTTTCAAGTTTTAAAGGATTTTATTTTTCTTCGAAGTTTCTAAAATATTTATAATGTTGCTAAGCTTTTCTAAGATCCTCATATATTGCAAAGTTTCACACAAGCCTTTCCTATATTGTCTAAAGCACGATAATAAGTCTTTATTTATCTTAAGGCAACCCCTAGATAGTTTCCTAGAATTTTTATGTTAAAGAGCTCCAAGTTATGTCTTCCTGTTCATAAGTTACCTCAAGATGTTATATGATGTGCAAAGAATGAGGTATTCTCACAATTCTTTATATGAAAATATTAAAGTCAAACAAGTATAAGCACGAAATGAATGCTAAGTTTGTTAATAGAAAATGTTAAGTTAAGTTATTGCTCTCTGCTCCTCGTGTTAGTATTGCTAGGAGATGTTTAAAATCATGAACATGTGTCTACACTGTCTTTATGATATTCCAGTTCTAGGAACTTCCCTAGAATTCATTCACAGAATATGTAT
>JACEIK010002729.1:154695-174328 GCA_018107945.1 Datura stramonium | reverse complement strand
GAGATATTTTTACTTTACCCTGATGTGGTACACCGGCTGGAGATATTTTTATTTTACCCCGGTGTGGTACACCGGCTGGAGATATTTTTATTTTACCCAGGTGTGATACACCGGCTGGAGATATTTTTATTTTACCCTAGTTTGGTACACCGGCTGGACGGATTTTATATATGGATTTATGGTTGGCTGGTCGCTGGCATTACAGTTATAGTTTCTTTGTGCGTTTCTCAATTGCATTTTCATCTCATTATAGAGTTACTATCAGGTTTCGGTTTCCAAGATTCCAAGTTCTTACTATTCCTTATTCCATGTTCAGTTATCTTGAGTTCAATTATGTTATAGTAAGTTGTTATCAATTACAGGTTGCAGAGTTCCAGGTTATATAACCTTTATATGTTTATGTGTTGAGTTAGTTGTTACTAGATTGTTGTCTCATTTTACAGTTTCAGCCTTATATACCAGTATATTTCATTCGTACTAATGTCCCTTTGCTTGGGGACCTGCATTCGTGCCGCAGGTGCAGGTAGAGGTCAGGATTGCCAATTGAGTAGCAATTCGTGAGATCAATGGATGGTTGGTATGCTCCTTTCTTCCTGGAGCTAGTGCGTAGTTATTTATTCTTGAGATTTGAGATGCAGTTATGGGTAGGTTGGATCCCTGTTTCGACCATCAATCAGTTTACTCTTTAGAGGCTTTGTGGACTTAGTGTGTATGGTGTTGTTCAATTTGTGGCCTTGTTGGCTTATTGTTGCTTTGTTTAGCATACTTATAGACTTGGTTGCATTTCAATTTTTTACCATGTATTGTTGAGACCTTATAGGTCCAGTTTATACTCCTGTTGATTGTGACAGGTGGCCTGGATGGCCTAAGTGTTACAATTACAAATGTCATATAGCTGGCTTCTCAATCAATCATGAATCGAGTGCTAGTTGCGCCCTACCCAGTTCTGGGGCGTGACACAGCCTATATCTATTCCTCCTTAAAGGATGGCTCTAGCTAAGCTGAAAGAGATGAAGGAGCAGTTGAAGGACCTCTTAGACAAGGGTTTTATCAGACCTATCAAATCCCCATGGTTCTCTTTATCCAAAAGAAGGATGGTTCCCTTCGAATGTGCATTGATTATCAGTAACTGAACAAAGTTACCATCAAAAACTTGTATCCTCTCCCCATGATTGATAACTTGTTTGATCAGCTTCAGGGTGCTAAGTGTTTTTCAAAGATAGACCTCAGATCTGGATACCATCAACTCAAGGTTTAGGAGAGTGACATTCCGAACACAGCCTTCAGGACTCGGTTTGGTCACTATGAGTTTGTAGTTATGTCTTTTTGACTAAAGAATACTCCTACATGTTTTATGAATTTGATGAATAGGGTGTTCAAAAAGTACTTGGATATGTTTGTGACCGTGTTCATAAATGATATCCTTATATACTCTCGGAGAAAGAAGGAGCATGCCGCTCATTTGAGGGTGGTGTTACATACCTTGAAGGATCGTCAGTTGTATGCTAAGTTCATCAAGTGCGAGTTTTGGCTAAACTCAGTGGCATTTTTGGGTCATGTGTTATCAAGTGAGGGTGTGGTGGTAGACTCTCAAAAAATAAAAGTGGTGAATAATCTGCCTAGACCAGTTAGTCCTTCGGATATCAAGAGTTTCTTGGGTTTAGCTGGTTATTATCGGAGGTTCGTTTAAGGGTTTTCATCCATTTCATCACCATTGACTAAGTTGACCCAGAAGAAAGTGAAGTTTCAATGGTCAGAGGCTTGTGAGAAGAGCTTCCAAGAGTTAAATACTCGACTCACCTCAGCACCAGTGTTGACCCTACCTGAGGGTACTGATGGGTTTGTGGTATATTGTGACGCTTTGAGGATCGGCCTTGGTTGTGTACTAATGCAACACGGTAAGGTTATCGCCTATGCTTCCAAGCAGCTGAAGGTCCATGAAAAGAACTACCCGACTCATCACCTCGAGTTGGCAGCGGTAGTTTTTGCCTTGAAGATCTGGAGACACTATCTGTACATGGTCCATGTTGATGTGTTTACAGACCACAAAAGCCTACAGTACATGTTTACCCAGAAGGATCTAAGTCTATGTCATAGAAGGTGGTTTGAGCTTCTTAAGAATTATGATATCAGTGTGCTTTATCATTCGGGCAAAGCAAATATGGTGGCAGACGATCTTAGTAGGCTTTCTATGGAGAGTGTATCTCATGTATATAAGGAAAAGAAAGAGTTAGTGAAGGATATGCATCAACTTGCACGAGTAGGAGTTCTTCTTATTGACTCGACGGACGGTGCTGTCATTGTTCAGAATGGACTAGAATCATCTTTAGTGACCGATGTTAAGGCTAGGCAAGACGGGGATCCTATTCTGGGAAAGTTGAAGGAAGTTATTCCGAATTAGAAGGTAGAGGTTTTCTCCCAAAGACGCAGATGGTGTGCTCTGATATTAGAGTCGTTTGTGTGTACCAGATGCTGGTGATTTGAAGGAGAAGATGTTGCACGAAGCTCATGGTTCCAGATATTCTATTCATCCAGGCACCACAAAGATGTACCGTGACCTACGGGAAGTCTATTGGTGGAACGACATGAAGAAGGACATAGGTGAGTTTGTGGCTAAGTGTCCGAATCGTCAACAGGTGAAGGTTGAGCATCAAATACCTAGAGGTGTGCTTCAAGACATTAGTATCCCTACTTGGTGAGAGGAAATCAATATGGACTTCATTACAGGGTTGCCTCACACTCATCGACAGTATGACTCTATTTGAGTGGTTGTACACAAGTTGACTAAGGCAGCTCATTTCCTACCAGTCAAAACTACCAATTCAGTGGAGGATTATGCTAAGTTATACATTCGGGAGTTAGTTCGGTTGCATGGAGTGCCCTTGTCCATCATATTCCAATAGAGGTACTCAATTTACCTCCTAGTTCTGGAGATCGTTTCAAGAGGGAGTTGGTACTCAGGACAAGCTTAGCACAGCATTCCACCCGCAAATAGATAGTCAGGCAGAGCGGACCTTTCAGACTCTTGAGGATATGTTGAGAGCGTGTTTGATTGATATTAAAGGGTAGTTGGGATGATCATTTGTATCTCATTGAGTTTGTATATAACAACAGTTACCATTCCAGCATTCAAATGGGTCTGTTTGAGACACTCTATGAGCGAAGATGTAGATCGCCTACTGGTTGGTTCGAACTCGATGATGCTGCGTTTATAGGACTAGATTCACTCCATGAGGCCATGAAGAAAGTTCAGCTTATAAGGGACAGGTTGAGAAGAAATCTGAGTCTCCAAAAGTCCTATGCGGATGTGAGGAGGAGGAAGCTTGAGTTTGAAGTTGATGATTAGGTGTTTCTGAAGGTATCTCCCATGAAGGGAGTGATGAGGTTCGTAAATAAAGGGAAAATCAATCTCCGTTATGTTGTTCTATATCAAATTTTGAGACGTGTTGGAAAGGTGGCCTATGAGTTGGAGTTGCCCTCAGAATTGGCTTCAGTTTATCCAGTCTTCCATGTATCGCTCTTAAAGAAGTGCTTGGGTGACCCAGCCTTGGTTGTTCTGATGGAGAGTTGTAACAACCTTAATGCTTCTAAGATCAGATTCCAGGCGTAAGGAGAGAATTCAAATAGAAAATGGAAGTTTGGTGCAGAATGAGTCGGGGGACAACTCGTTAGGAGGCCCCACAAGTCATGGTTAGACCCGTGAGGAAACATTTCTGAGGTCTGGTCAAGTCCGGTGGTAACGGACGACCTGACGAGACGTACTTCCTGGCAAGGACTCGTTAGGTTGGTCGTTGGGTGGATACTAGTGTTCCTGGATAAGGCCCCAAGCAGTGGAGGTGACGAATTACAGGCCATGAATCGTCATGGCAGACAACAACTCGTGAAGTGAGTCGTGGGTTGTGTTGGGAAAATTTTGAGAAGTTGGGTAGTGTAATCCATGACTCGATCCCCACGAGTCGTTACCTTACCCCACGACTCATGAGGTGCCTCATGGGGTCTGGCAGAGTGATTTTGCCTGCATTTTCCTAGGGGATTTTCTTAAAGTCCTATGCTTTTAACTCCTAAACTATATCGTTTTGAGTATTATTTGGCACATTTTTAAGGGTTTCTTCAAGTCTAAACTCTCATTCTCTCAAGATACCTCTCAAAGCCCTTCTTCCTCCTCTCCTCTCAAGATTCATGGAATTCACCAGGGTGTTCATCAAAGCTTCAAGGGGAAATTTCGAGCAGGGTTTCTTCTACTAGGTATGCGGGTCATTCAACAAGGATAATCTTCCATCCTTGTGCCCCAAAATGTTTTTTCAAAATGCCCAATTTCAACTATTCTAGAAAAAGCATGACCTAGGGTTTGTGTGATGGGTGATTTTGTCTATAATTCTCTAAATTCCAAGATCCATTATGATTATGAGATTAACTATGATGTAGAGTAATTGGGTCACCTTGAATTATGTGTAGGATGATAAGAAATGTGTGAGATTATAGAATCTCTTCATAAAATGACTTGAACTTTGAATGAGGCTTTATTATTTTCACTCAATTATCATAATTACTTGCATCAATGTTTAAATATGTGAAGATCGAATGATTATCCCTAAGAACTTGAATTTTCCATTGATAGACATGTTGAGAAGAAATTAAAGTTATCGGCTTGAATAACAGAAAGTAAATATATGGGTGTCCCTTATGATTTTGATGGTATTGATTGGGTATGAGGTAATTTATTGTAAAGGACAAACTAATGCATCCTTCTCATTAATTGAAGTAAATCTCGAAATGGGTTTTATGAAATGAAAATGTATGCTTCTTCCATAATCTTGTTGTAAATGTATGAGTTATGAGTTAAGTATATGGCTTCCCATAAATCTAGAATATATGAAATATGTATGCATGTTAAGGTACGAATTGGATCTATGGATCAAGAAATTACTCTATGATACATGTTGAAGGATATGAAGCTGGAACTTAATGTGGTGGAAGTATAATGAATGATATGAATCTATAGATACGCACTAATGTAAGATGTTTGAAGTAATATTGATATGGCTCCATGATGATATGAATTATGATGATAAAGCATGAGATTGATATTTTCAGAATGTTGGGCTTGTTGTTAGTAGATATAGCCCTGATCCTTCCGAAATGAATGATGTATGATGAAAGCAGTGTATGTTTATGTTTATGACTAGCTGTAGTAGGATAGACAAGATAGATGATATCAAATCAGTACTCCTCATGTCCCAGTTACCTGGGGATCCTTCATAGCCGAGAATGTTTCCCTTGGTCAGTCGGGATGCTCAATAGCAGAGAGTGACTCCCTAGCTTAGTCGGGATCCTCATAGCAGAGAGTGACTCCCTAGTTCAGTCGGGATCCTCTATAGTAGAGAGTGACTCCCTAGTTCAGTTGAGATCCTCCATAGCAGAGTGTGACTCCCTAGCTTAGTCAGGTTCCTCTATAGTAGAGAATAACTTTCTTAATACAGTGGGGACCCTCCATAGTAAAGGGTGATTCCCTAAGTTATGTTATCAGCATGATTCAGTTTTGTATGAGTCAGATTTTAAATTATGATAGATTTAAAATAATGAGAATCAGGCTCAGCTATAAGCAGTGATCCATATAGTGTGTGATGCTAGTTTCAGATTCAGCTCTTATTAAATGTTCAGGACTTGACCCTTATGCATGAGTTCAATGATGTATCATAAAGTGAGATCTAAAGGAAAGTTTCATGTATATATATGTGTATGTGAATCATAAGAGGATAATGGCATGTTAATTAGTTATGTTGATGTACTTGGTTATTTCCTCATTGTATATTTGTATATTTTAGTTATTTATGTTACCCCGCATGCTCAGTACATTTTCATGTACTGACCGCACACCTTTTGTGTTATATCATTTTATGATATAGATTCAGGTCTCCAGACTCAGCCTCGTGGTTAGATACGCTTCCTTCCCTCTCAGTTGCCAGTGGTGAGTCCTCATCTCCCGATGACGTGATTTATGTTTATGCTTTCTTTATGTTTCAATTTCAGGTTTTAGGAGTTAGCGGGGGGCTTGTCCCAGCAACTCATCAGTTTAGTAGAAGGCTTTCAGACTTGTCTAGATAGACTCAGCATTGTATCAGAGTGTTGTTTTAATTGTATTTTTGGTTCTTATTTAGACGCTTGCAGTTAGCCTCCACTTACTTAAGTTGTTGGTTGATTATATTGTCATGTGATATGCTTTGGTTATGCCATGGGTCGACTTGGAGCCTTTCGGGGTTCCTTGTCCCGTGTTACGGCTAGGGTGTGAACTCAGGTCGTGACAAACTTGGTATCAGAGCAAAGGTTTAGAGTGTCCTAGGGTGTCTGAAAACCGCATTAAGTAGAGTCTTCTTCATGGGTGTGAAGTGCACCACACTTATGAGGAGGAGGCTATGAGACGTTTTAGGAATGTTCCCTTTTCTTCATGATTCTTATCATGTGTAGAGTATGAAGATCTAAGAAGTTTTCCCTGACTCTTGCTTTACGTACTCGCAGATAATGCCTCCTAGACGAGCAAATGGAAGGAGAAATGGTAATGATCACCAGTAGGTACCACCAGCACCGATGAACCCGATGGACGACCATGTTACCCATGCTGAGTTCTGGGAAACTCTTAATATGTTAGCTTAGGCCGTGACCACCCAGATTAACAAACAAGCTATGGCTCGTATTCCCTAGAATGAGCAGGTAGCGGCGACACGGATGAGAGATTTTCTCTTAATGAACCCACCCAAGTTCTTGGGGTCAAAGGTAGACGAGGACCCATATGAGTTCTTGGAAGAGATTCAGAAGATTACTCATATAATGGGTGTGACGACAATTGAGATCACAGACTTAGCCTCCTACCAGCTAAAAGGAGTTGCTTATATATGGTTTTGTTAGTGGAAGGACACTAGAGGAGTTGGAGCGGGCCTTGTAGGTTGGGATGAATTTAAGACTGCGTTCCTGAATAGGTTTTTCCCTAGAGAGTTGAGAGAGGCTAAGGCACAGAGTTCATCAACCTGAAACAAAATGACATAACAGTTCAAGAGTACGCATTGGAATTTACATGGCTATCCAAGTACCCCGGAGATGGTAGCGGACCAGAGGGCCCGAGTGAGCATGTTCATGAATGGAGTGTCAGACTCCTTCATTAAAGAGTGCAGGACTGCTATTTGTATAGGGATATAGACTTTTCACGTTTGGTGATATTCACGCAACAAATGGAGGATGAGAAAGTGAAGGAAAAAGAGAGAGGCCAAGAGGGCTAGGAGAGGAGATTCAGAGTCCTCTTCGCCAAGGACGAGTGGTGGACACCGCTCATTTTCCCAGCAGAAGTCAGAAGACCCAGCATTTTCAACAGTCAGTGCTTCGTGCAAACCTAGAGTAAGGGAGATTATGTATCCTATGTGTACCAGCTGTGGAAAGCACCACTTGGGAGAATGTATGCACAGATCAAATGTTTGTTTTTGGTGCGGCCAGTCGGGCCATAAGCACCGATATTGTGTAGCAGCAAAGCGAGGCGAGAGTAGATACTCAGCCATTTCTTCAGTAGCACCGATAGACCGTTCATTTCAGCAGGGTGCATCATCTAGCTTGGATGGAGGACTTCATCAAAACAGCTCCTATTCCATGACAGCCCACCAGGATAAGGGAAAGTCACCAATAGTGGCCACAGGTATGTTCTAGATCTTGCATAACTCCTCGTATGTCGCTAGCCCCAGAACCCCAGTACTAAATAAGGAGCTTATAGTTGTTGTTGAGAAGAGGTGGTTGATGTGTGATGTGAATAGCTGTTAATGTAAGATTGGCTGTGATGGTTAGAGGTGAAAGGGGGAGTTACGAGTTAGTGAATTAGTCCCAACCTAGAGAAATATTCAAGAGCCTTAGGATGATGGATTTAAGATAAGGGGAGATGGTAAACATGTGAGATTAGTCATATCTTGATTATGATAGTAGGGAATCCCTAACCCTAGAAGTCATGGTATGTCAATTCCTTCAGGTTCAGATAATTTCTCCAGTAGTTCGGTTGAAGCTAAGTTATGTCCATCCCCATGTGTGGATTCCTATAAGTTCTAGATTATCTCTTCAGACAGCAATGTCGATCTTACTTTACAAATCCTTTAGGCTCATTTTTGTGTTACAAATCAGTCATATGTGTTAATTCATGTTTCCCAATATGATCAGCTCGAACTCAGTCTTGAGAATATGCCTAGTAGCTCAGCAGACTTAGGTTATCTCATGTATGTGCTCAATTTAGATGTCATGAATGATTCGTGCTCATGATACCTTCCGTTGAAGTTAGACCAGATATTATGAATTCTAACTCTATATCAGAAAGTGACTTGAGAGAAAAGGCTCAGTCCGTAGTAGTTCAATGCCAGCTTGTGCGGAAGAATCCTTCTCAGTGTTCTATATAGTTCAACGTTATTTTCATGTCCTTTGGTCTCTTTTGTGCTACAGCATGCATGATCAAGTTAGAAATTCAGTCCAGATGTGTAAGATCAGCCCGAAGCCTGATGCTCCATTGGTTTTAGCTGTGATAGATTGATTGTGGGATTTCAGTTTCGTCTCTATCCTTTCGGTGTGTTTAGACAACATTCGAGGATGAATGTTCCTAAGGGGGAGATATTGTAACACCACAAATTCTTCTAATATCATATTACAGGAATAAGGAGAGAATTGAGACAAAAACTGGAACTTTGGTGCAGAACGAGTTGGGGGACAACTAGTTAGGAGGCTCCACGAGTCGTGGTCAGACCCGTGGGGAAACAGTTCTGAGGTCTGGTTAAGTACGGTGGTAACAGACGACCTGATGAGTCTTCTTACCTAGAAATGACCCGTTAGGTTGGTCGCTGGGTGGAGGCTAGTGTTCCTGGATAAGGTCTCAGGCAGTGGAGGTGATGGATTGCAGGCCACGAGTCTTCATGGCAGACCACGACTCGTGAAGTAAGTCATGGGTTGTGTTGGGGAAATTTTGAGAAGTTAGGCACTGTACTCCACGACTCGGTCCTCACCAATCGTTACCTTACCCCATGACTCGTGGGGTGCCTCGTGGGGTCTGGCAGAGATATTTGGCCTACGTTTTTCCAGAGGTATTTTCTTTAAGTCCTATGCTTTTAACTCCTAAACTATGTCATTTTGAGTATTATTTGGGATGTTTTCAAGGGTTTCTTCAAGTCTAAACTCTCATTCTCTCAAGATACCTTTCAAAGCCCTTCTTCCTCCACTCCTCTCAATATTCAAGGAATTCACCAAAGTGTTCATCAAAGCTTCAAGGGGAAATTTCGAGCAGGGTTTCTTCTACCAGGTATGCGGTTCTTTCAACAAGGATAATCTTCCATCCTTGTGCCCTAAAATATTTTTATAAAAATGCCCATTCAACTATTCTAGAAAAAGCATGACCTAAGGTTTTTGTGATGGGTGATTTTGTCTATAATTCTCTAAATTCCAAGATCCATTATGATTATGAGATTAACTATAATGTAGAGTAATTGGGTTACCTTGAATTATGTGTTGGATGATGAGAAATGTGTGAGATTATAGAATGTCTTCATAAAATGACTTGAACTTTGAATGAGGCTTTATTATTGTTCACTCAATTATTGTAATTACTTGTATCCATGTTTAGATATGTGAATATCGCATGATAATCCCTAAGAACTTGAATGTGTCATTGATAGACATGTTGAGAAGAAATTAGAGTTATCGACTTGAATAATTGAAAGTAAAGATATGCATGTCCCTTATGCTTTTTATGGAATTTATTGGATATGAGGTAAATGGTAAAGGCCAAATTAATGCATCCTTCTCATGAATTGAAGTAAATCTCGAAATGGATTTTATGAAATGAAATTGTATGCTTCTTCCACAATCTTGTTGTAAATGTATACGTTATAAGTTAAGTATATGGCTTCCTGTAAATCTAGAATATATAAATCAATGTATGCATGTTAAGGTATGAATTGTATCTATGGATCATGAATGACTCTATAATACATGTTGAAGGATATAAAGCCGAAACTTAATGTAGTGGAAGTATAATGCATGATGTGAATCTATAAATACACACTAATGTAAGATGTTTGAAGAAATATTGATGTGGCTCCATGATGATATGAATTATGATGATAAAGCATGAGATTGATATTTTCAAAATGTTGGGCTTGTTGTTAGTAGAAAGTAGCCCCGATCATTCTAAAATGAATGATGTATGATGGAAGCAATGTATGTTTATATTTCTGACTAGATGTAGTAGAATAGACTAGATAGATGATGTCAGATTAGTACTTCTCATGTCCCAGTTAGCCAGGGATCCTCCATAGCCGAGAATGTTGGCCTTGGTCAGTCGGGATCCTCAATAGCATAGAGCGACTCCCTAGCTCAGTCGGGATCCTCCATAGTAGAGAGTGACTCTCTAGTTCAGTTTGTATCCTCCATAGCAGAGAGTGACTCCCTAGTTCAGTCGGGATCCTCCATAACAGAGAGTGACTCCCTAGCTCAGTCAGGTTCCTCCATAGTAGAGAATAACTTTCTTAATACAGTTGGGACCATCCATAGCAGAGGGTGATTCCCTTAGTTAGGTTATCAGCATGATTCAATTCTGTATGAGTCAGATTATGATAAGATTTAAAGAATCAGGCTTAGCTATCAGCAGTGATCCATACTGTGTGTGATGCTAGTTTTAGATTCAGCTCTTATCAAATGTTCAGAACTTGACCCTTATGCATGATTTCGATGATGTATCATAAAATGAAATCTAAAGGAAAGTTTCATGTATATATATATGTGTATGTGAATCATAAGAGGATAATGGCATGTTAATCAGTTATGTTGATGTACTTGGTTATTTCCTCATTGTGTATTTATATATTTAATTATTTATTTTATATTGCATGCTTAGTACATTCCAAGTACTGACCACACGCCTTTTTCTCTATATCATTTCATGATATAGATTTAGGTCTCCAGACTCAGCCTCGTGGTTAGATACGCTTCCTTCCTCTCAGCTGCCAGTGGTGAGTCCTCATCTCCTGAGGACGTGATTTATGTTTTTGCTTTCTTTATGTTTCAGATTAAGATTTAAGGAGTTAGCTCGGGGCTTTTCCCAGTAACTCATCAGTTTAGTAGAAGGCTTTTAGACTTGTCTAGATAGACTCAACGTTGTATCAGAGTGTTGTCATAATTGTATTTTTGGTTCTTATTTAGACGCTTGTTGTTAGCCTCCACTTACTTAAGTTGTTGATTTATTATATTTTCAAGTGATATGTTATGGTTATGCCATGGGTCGACTTGGAACCTCTCGGGGTTACTTGTCTCGTGTTACGGCTAAGGTGTGAACTCGGGTTGTGACAAGAGTATAGGTGTGAAGGACAACCTTAGCTTTGAGGAGGTTCTGGTGGAAATACTTGATCATCAGGTTCGAAATCTAAGAAATAAAGAAGTAGCCTCAGTAAAGGTTTTGTGGAGGAATCAGCAGGTTGAGGGAGCTACATGGGAAGCTAAAGCAGACATGATAGCTAGATACCCGTATCTATTTCCTTCCTACTTAGTTCCAGTTTGAGGTATCAATTTCCTCCTTAGTATTCTATTAAGTTTCATGTTCCATTCATGTTCCCCAGTTTCCTTCATGTCAATGTATGTATGTGTGATTCATGAATTCAATTGAGTCATGTATTCTAGTCCGGAGTTAGTCACTTCGACAGTTTTCATCTTGAATGTTCAGTATTTTTCATGGTAGTTGCATTTCTCAGCTGCTCAGTATGTTTACCCACATTTTAGGATGAATGTTCTCAAGGGGTAGATATTCTAATGCCCCCGTAAGTTCTTAAGACTAGACTCAAGATTTGAAATGAGTAGTAGCAGAAACTCTGAGATTTCTTCTTAGAACGACTCGTTGTACGGGTCGTTGGAGGGCTCGTGGTGAGAATTAGCAGAAATAGGTTTGGATGTAACGGGTCTCAGCACGACCTATTGGTCGATATAAAGAGTCGTGCATGGGGTCGTTTGGAGGATGGTCTTGGTCAAAAAGGGTTGGCACGAGTCATAGGATGACTCATTGTTCCGTAGGATGAGTCATTGTATGGTCCCGTTGGAAGGGTTCCTAGAAGGTAGGCAGTAGGGACAACGAATGGTTTCCACGAATCATGGGAGCTGGGAATGACTCATGGTACCAGTCGTGGTAGCAGACCTGAGTTCGAAAAGTAGGTTGAAGCAACGAGGGAAGTAACGACTCATTGGAGCCAGCAATGACTCATGGTACCGGTCGTTCTCACTGGCAGTGTAGTTTTTTCAGGTTTTTTATTAAGGGTATTTTTGTCATTCCCAAGCCCTAAGGTCCTAAACTACATTTTTTAAGCTCAATTAGTAGGATTTTAAGTGTGTAAACCTATTCTAAGTATCACCATTCCCATGCATTCAACTTAGAGTTTTACTTGGAGATCAAGTTTGAAGAATCTCTCCAAATTCCCTTCAATTTTCCTTGGGCTTTCAAGAGGGAGTGTTGATCAAATTTACCCAGGTATGTAAGGTTATGAATGAGAGTTTCTTTCACTCTCATGACCTAAATCCTTCTCAATTCCATGAATTTCAATTCTAGATTCAAGATTCATGATCTACGAGGTTTATTCTAATTCTTGTGAAATTCTCAATGATCTATGTATGAGTCAATTCCTTCCATGTATTAAATCATGTTTTATGATCTTTGGAAAGATTTTATGACTATTTTGAATATAAATTTATAGATTTTAATTTAAATCCAATTATGCCCAATTATGTATGATCTATGAAAAGTCAAGTTATGATTTCATTGTGATCTTGATCTTAATTAGACCAATTATGATTTATGCTATATTATTTGTATTCTCTCAAAGTACTTATCATGGACTTACGAAATGTAACGTTTATACATGTTATACAAGTATGCATGGATTTCATGATTTATGTATTTATGACTCTTGGCCAATTCATGGGCCCTTGTTCATGGCTCAATATGTATTTTAAATGGGGGATCAATGATGTTATTATTTATTTGTCCATGAACTTCATGAATGATTTTACAGTTACTATATGAGCCCTGATTTGCATGTTTTTGGGAGCAGTGTCTAGCACCAAGTAGCCCGATGTTCAAAGGACTATGCCAGTGTCTCAGAACTATATGTCACCGTAGGTTTATATATATATCCAAATAGTAATCGATCCCCTTTCATGATATCACATATTGCACGTTCCTTGCCTGGCAATCCTGGGATGGCTCTGCCTACTTGAGCGAGATAGTTTAGGCATCATGTAAGCTCTATCATGATGGTGTCGGTTATGATGATTCCTCCCATTGTTCCGCATGTTTTTTATGCATTGTTATGTTATCTTACTTTGTCTCAAGTTAAGTTTCTATAAAGTTTTCCTATGATTATGATTATGAATGAGTTATGAATGATTTGAAAACCTTGAGCCCTCATGTTATATTATTATATTTACTTTACATTCCTGCTGTCCTATTCTTATATACTCTTTTGTATTTTAACTATTTGTTTTACTTACCTTTCATACTCGATACATTCCAAGTACTGACCGCATAATTTATGTTGTATCGTCTTATGATACAGGTTCGCGGGTTCAGTCTCAGCAGCATCTCTAGTATTACTTATCCCTCAGACCTATTTAGCAAGCTGTGGTGAGTCCTCATCTTTCGAGGAAATTCTTTTATCTATGGTTATGTTATCAATTTTGGACTTTGTTGGGTTAGTTGGGGTCTTGTCCCATCAACTTATCAGTAGTAGAGGCGTTTCAGACATAGCATGTATTCAGTTTCAGCCTTGTGTTATGTATTCAGATGTTATGATATTTTCAGACTTCCGATGTATTATATATGTTAGACTTCCACTTGATTATGTTGAATTTGGATGTCATGCTCATGCCATGGATTGACTTGGCATCTCTCGGTGTTCTTTGGCCCATGTCCCAATCCGAGCCTATGTTCGGGTTGTGACATTATCAGAGCCCTAGGTTTAGAGTATCCTAGGATATCTAAAAGCCGCGTCAACTAGAATCCTTTTCGTAGGTGTGAAGCTCTCCACACTTATGATGGGGAGGCTATGAGAAGTTATTAGGAAAACTCCCTTGTGTTCATACTCCTTATCGTGCATTGAAGTTTAATCCCATAAATGTCATCCTAACTCGTGATCTATTCATTTCAGTGAAAATATGGGTCCAAAACGAGGAAATGAAAGGAGGGCTGGCAATGCTAACCGACCTGTCCCACCAGCTCCAGCAGCCCCTCAAGATGACCAAGTGTGCTCAGCAGAATTTCGAGCGACAGTCCAGTTGCTGGCTCAAATGGTGACAAACCAACTGAACCAGCAGGTGGTTCCAGTGAATACAAACGGGTCTGCAGTAGCTGCTAGGGTTTGGGACTTCACCCTAATAAGCCCTCCAGCTTTCCATGGATCCAAGGTGGGAAAAGACCCGAAAGAGTTTGTGGATAAAGTACGGAAGATCACCTGGATTATGGGTGTTAATTCCGTGGAAAGTGTTGATCTAGCTGCCTACCCGTTGAAAGGGATGGCTCAAATTTGGTACAACTAATGGAAGGAAGGGAGGCTAGCAGCTGTGGGCCAGTAGAGTGGGAAGAGTTCACAACTGCATTTCTAGATAGATTCTTTTCTGGGAATTAAGGAAGGACAAGGTCACAGAGTTCATGAATTTAAGGTAGGGTAACAAAACCATGGAGGAGTATGCGTTGGAGTTCACTCGGTTTTCGAGGTATGCTCCAGAGATAGTAGACGAGCCAAGGCATCGCATACTCAAATTCGTCAATGGAGTGTCAAACATGGTACTTAAGGAGTGCAGAACCACGATGCTCATCAAGGACATTGACCTCTCCAGCCTTATCATTAATGCCCAGTAGATTGAGGCAGAAAAGTTGAAGGATATGGAGTAGGTGAACAAGCGGGCCAGAATAAGTCAGTCGGATTATGGCCACCAGTGGTCCAGCGGCAGTAGTCGCCCACAGTAGCAGCAACAGAAGACTCCAACACCCACATTAGCCAGCGCCCCTACTTTTCGATCCCCCAAGGATCGCAAGGGTGGATCATCTTGCTCTCAGTCCTAGAGGTACAGTGCCAGCAACTGTTACCCAGTTTGTCCTAAGTGTGGAAAGAACCCCCCAGGGGAATGTCGTATGGGCAAGGAGGGTTGCTTTGGATGTGGGCAGTTGGGTCACAAGTCAAAAGAGTGTCCTTCAGCAGGACAGGGTAGAGCTTAGTCTACTTCAGCAGCCCCAGCAGTCCATCTAGCTCAGCAGGGAAATACTTCAGATACGGATGGTGGTCAGCACCAAAACCACTTTTATGCTTTGTCCTCTCATCAGTATCAGGAAAGCTCACCTAACATTGTCACGGGTATGTTACATATTTTCCACCTATATGTATATGCCCTACTAGATCCAGGAGCCACACTATCATTTGTGACTCCTTATGTAGTTGTTCAGTTTGTCAGTCCAGAAGTTCTCTAAGAACCATTCTCATTCTCTACCCCAGTTGGTGAGCCAGTTAGAGCCTGCTGGGTATATAGAAACTGCCCAATCTCAGTGTTGAATAAAGTCATTCTAGCTGATCTAGTAGAGCTAGACATGGTTAATTTCGACCTCATTCTTGGCATGGATTGGTTACATTCCGGTTATGCCTTAGTCGATTGCAGAACTAGAGTCATCAAGTTTCAGTTCCCGAATTAGCAAGTCTTAGAAAGGATGGGTAGTGTTTCAGCACTTAAGAGTCGGTTATTTCCTACCTTAAGGCAGGGAAGCTCATTTCGAAAGGGAGCATCTATCACCTAGTTCGAGTCAAAGATTCTAGCTCCAAGACCCCAACTATTCAGTCAGTTCTAGTTGTCAACTAATTCCCTAACGTGTTGTAATGACCCGAGGCTATACCCTAGATGAGACATGGTACTTGGAGTCACAAGTAAACTCAAGTCAACCCATGGTCTATCATAAAACTGGTAATCTGAGTAAAATCATAGTGGAAACTTTAAAATAATGAAAATGATTTATGAAGAAGAAATAAATCACAAAGTTTTATACAACTAAAAACAAAAACTGAAAGTCTGAATCTGTGTTTGAAAGCCATCTATATCTGATGAGTTGCTGGGACAAGCCCCCAGCTAACTCTAAGTCTAATTGAATGAAAAATAACTGAAGGAAAAGAAACATCATCCTCGAAAGATGAGGACTCACCATTGGCGCAGCTGATAACTCTTGAAGAAGGTCTGCTAACAGTGCTGAGACTGAGAACTTGTAGCTGTATCATAAAATGATATAGGATAGAAGGTATGCGTCTGTACTTTTAATGTACTGAGTAAGTAGGAGAAAGCATAACACGGAGAATAAAATAATTGAATTGTAGTGACACGTAATGACCAACTAAAATGCTGAAACCAAATAAACTAAAATATACTGAGATGGTCAAAATGACCTTGTCTGATGGTCAAAGACATGCCCCAAATCTGAGATACTTATCTGAACTACTGTACTGAACTAATCTAAACTGAGTAATCTAAAATTGTTCTGAGCTCAACTAATTAAGACTGTACTGACTAGTGGGAGAGTCTATAACTGACATATAACCATGTGATCTAGATGTGGAGTCCGATTTGTACACCCCATTGGTAAGACCCAATAACCTTGCTAGGGTATAAAGGCATGAACTGGGTGATAACAAGTCTGGGGCCAATAAAAATAACCTACGGTGGCAACGTAGTTCTGGGAACCTGGGTGCGCTGGAATCCCAGTTCGCTCGATGCTAAGTCCTACTCCACTAGATAGTCATAGACTGACTACTATGCTGATAGCTTGAAATTGGGGCCCAAGACTAAGTCAGGAATACCTATCTGGAAGTACCCTGAGAGTTTTATCAGATCGAATTCTATAACTGGTATTCTAAGACTAGTTAGAGCTGCTTATTTAGAAGCGTCATAACCGTCTAAACAACAAACTGTAATCTGAAGTTGGGTTCTAAGATTGGTTAGAGATGCTTATCTAGAAGTGTCATGAATGCCTAAAGAACCAGTAAAATCTGATATCTGAGTCTAATACCGATAATCGGGAGGCACCACTGACACCTCAAGAATTTTCTGTAGTCAAACTGATCAGCTGACATTCTGGACTATACTGAATATGCTAATAATTTGACTGAGACTGGACTAACAAGCATCTAACTGAGATTTCATCATATACTAATAATATGGGGATCTCAAAACTAATAGAATCAAGCTACAGGGAAACTAGTCCAACACGCAAGATTCTAAATTTTACTGAACTGAGAACTAGGGCTAAATCATTCAAGTAGATACCATTTTTCACAAATTTCTAGAAATAGGGAATAATAAAGCAGTTAAAATCATGAGAAATATTCTACTCAAAATCTTAAATAAATTGGTCTGACAATTTTCTACATTTCAAATCCACAGGGCTGTAACTGATAGAGAAAATAGGAAAGATCTTGGGGATACAAGGAAAGAACTATTCCCTTGTTGAATTCCGACATACCTGGATATGAGAATCCCTAGAGAAGAAAGCTTGAACTTGTGCAACTGACAAGGAGCCCTAGTTCTTTCTTGAGAGAAAAGGTCTGGATTCTACGATCAATATTCTGAGAGTCTACGTGGGGAATGAGGGGAAAAACCATTTAATATCTCTGAATTCTATGAAATTATACTTAAAACGATGTAATCTAGGGACTAAATATGTGGGAAATTACAAAATATCCCTGGAATAAAATCTGGAAAATTGACCGACAGGGAACCAATGGGTCACTCAATGGGTCGTTGGTTGAGACCGCCACTCATCGGGACCACTGGTTGGTCCTACTTCCTGGGTGCTGGGATCACTGGATCTGTCAATGGGGGATACCATGACTCATTGGATGAACTAACGGGTCGTTGGTTCCTCCCGTGGTCACTGGACGAGAAATCGAGCAAAACACTGGACCCTCTCGCAACGGGTGACACAATGACTCGTTGGTTGGGACAACGAGTCATTGACACCTCTCATTCTACTCATTGGAAATCCTGAAGAATTCTTGAGCTCGACACCACGGGTGGTGACGACAATTTGTTACTTGACCTAACAACTCTTCCCCTCCTCTCATCATCAGCATTCCCTCAGGGACTAAGCTTTATCAGGACCCTTCTAATGACTAACTCAACAAGTCATTTCTTGACCTAACAACTCGTCGTGTTCGTCGTTGCCACTGTAACATGAACTACGAATCTCCACTCGACGACCCATCAAGACGACTCGTTATTTGACCCAACGAGTCATGTGAGTCGTCACCCCTAGGCTCCTAAACTAAATTTTTCTGCTTCGATCCATGAGTATGACCACAACTCGTCTAGTCAATGGACGAGTCGTGCCACGACTCGTTCTGTGGAAAACTTTTCTGGTTTCTTCTGGATTTTTCTTGAAAGATTAAGTCTGGTGTAGGAAATTTTTGGGGTGTTACAATATCTCCCCCTTGGGATCATTCATCCTCGAATAAAGACTAAAACTGCTAGAAAACTAGGAGAAGATCTGCAATCCCTAGACTGAGAATATGAGATGGTTTCTGAAGGAGTATGTGACTCCAAACTGACTAAACCATGCTAACAGAGCTGATGCAACTAGAATGCACATAGAAAATCTTAATAGAGCTGATGAGTAGGGAACTGAACAGAGTACTGAGGAGGAATTTAGTACTGACTTTGGAACTGAATTGGAAGGGAATAAGTGAGGGTATCTGTCCATCATGTCTGCTTCTGCCTCCCACGTGGCTCCCTCAACTAGCTGGTTCCTCCATAAAACTTTCACCGAAGCGACTTCCTTGTTTCTCAGTTTATGACCTGGCGGTCAAGGATCTGAACTGGGACCTTTTCGTAAGAGAGACTGTCTTTTATTCTTACACTGTCTAGTGGCAGTACTGAAGTTGGATCACCGATGCACTTCTTCAAAAATGACACATGGAAGACTGGGTGCACAGATGCTAACTCTTGAGGTAGTTCTAACTCATATGCCACACTACCAATTCGCTTCAAAATTCTGTAGGGTCCCACATATCTCGGACTGAGTTTTCCTTTCTTCCCAAACCTCATCACCCCTTTCATGGGTGAAATTTTCAGATAAACCCAATCATCCACTGCAAATTCTAACTCTCTTCTCCTCACATCAGCATAGGATTTCTGACGTCTTTTTGCTATTTTTAACCTCTCCCTGATAAGTTGCACCTTGTGCATAGCCTCATGAATTGAGTCTGGCCCTATTAGGGTAGCTTCGCCAACCTCAAACCACCCGATAGGAGAACTACATCTCCTACTATACAATGCCTCGAATGGGGCCATCTGGATACTGGAGTGGTAGCTATTGTTGTATGCAAACTCGATGAGAGGTAGGTGATTGTCACGACCCAAACGGAGGCCCAAATCGTAACACGGGACAAAGAGCCCCATGAGACCCCAAGTCGACCGATGAATAAGCATACATATAACTCGATCAAGGAAACTAAATATTCAAAAATATAATTGATCACGGGCAAAAATATCATGCCCGTGATATTCTTTATAACTTAAATTAGTCGGGTTGTCTAAGTTATCTAATACATTTTCA
>JACEIK010002729.1:125254-153352 GCA_018107945.1 Datura stramonium | reverse complement strand
CTTGCACGACCCGTACACTTGCGGACGCGCTCGATGTGAAAAAGAGTCGTCAAATTGTTGGCACTCGATGCGGGGCACGTCATGTTTTTGGCGCCGTTGCTGGGGACCAAATTACGGGCTATGTCAATAATCATAGCGGAATTCTAAATAAATCATAACATCATAATACAATATTTGAAGCTAAATACATACATTATCTGAAAAGCCTCTAAACATGATGAGTTGATGGGACAAGACCCCAACTAACTCAACAAAACTGAAACTAAACTATACTTAAGAATTCTGAATAGTCTAGTCCTCGAGAGATTAGGACTCACCAATAATGCAAATGCTAACTCTGATAAGCTGACTACGAGCGGGGCTGAACCTGAGAGCCGAGTCCTGTATCATGAAATGATACAGCATAAAGAATGTGGTCAGTACGTGGAATGCACCTAGTATGCAAGGTAAGTAAAACCTCTTAAGTAAAGAAAATCATTTAAAGAGAGAGCATAATATAACATAAACAGTAAGAATCTGAGAGTAGGGCTTGCATGCATTCTTTTTGAAATAATTATCTCTTCATAACATAATATGACTAGCTTCATAACATCATAACTGAATAGATTGACTCAAAGCTAAAATTCAGACATTTATAAATATAGTTGAACATTGAGTCAAACCTGCTTTAGAACATGTATAAATATATATAAATCTCTTGAGTAATGAAATATGCATATTTGAAATCATGAAGAACAATGGGAGACTCGTATTTTAACCGACATACCACGATAGAGCTTATGTGGTCCCAACTATCACACTCAAGTGGGTAGAGCCGTCCAAAGCCTTGTCGGGGCTAGGGACGATACCATGATATCGATATCAAGGTGAAAGCCCATTCGGGCAAGGGATAGCTCACAAGGGAGGTCCCAAAGTAATATATATAATAGTATCAACCTACGTTGGCGCATAGTTCTTAGGCATAGGGTGATTGACCCTTAGCATGCTCGGTGCTAGACACTACTCCCAAAAACATGCATATTCTCTACATCATTTGGTAATGAAGCTCAACATCGTCTATTGACGAAGCTCAATACTCAAATACATCTCAAGTATGGAATCATGCATATGAGAAGCTTTAGCTCAAAACATACCACAAGCTGAAAACATAATTGGGAGCCTTCGCTCCAAAACCATGTGGTAAGCTATACTTAGGAAAACTTTAACTCAAAACATACCACAAGCTGAAAATATGATTGGGAGCTTTCGCTCCAAAACAATGCGGTAAGCTCAATTCGACAAAATCATCATTCATACTTAACTTGTGGGCCTTGCCCAAGGATTTATTATACTCACAAATACTCAATTCTCATTGAAAACATAATTGTAAATAGGGGTAGCTTCAAAACATGCTTTTCATCATAATATCTCATCATCATCATATACTCATCACAAAACTCATCTTTCATGAACATCTCATCTATGGGCTTTTAATTCATAAAACTAAAATCATGATTTTAAATTGAAAATATTATAAAATTTGCCCATGCTTCATAATTCAATAGTAGAATCATAATCAAATCATACCAATGTATAGAAATAGGATATTCATGCATTTGGGTTAAAACCCCATAGATTAGACATAGAATTTCATACTTTAGAGAGGGATTGGGCATGGGTGCAAAAGAAATCACTCATTCATAACCCTATATACCTATTGGTAGCTGATTCTAACACTTCTTTAGATGCCCAATAAGAAATTGAAAAGAATTTTATGAATGCTAAGATTAATCACCCTCTCAAGTCTTCTACCTTGCATGCATGAATGAATGAGGCCTAAAATGAACTTAACCCCTTTAAACGTCACTATTCATAACTCAAAACAATGTAGTTTAGTCCTTAGGATCTTAGGAATTATGAAAAAGTCCTTACTAAATTCGAAGAAAATAACTGCCAGGTGGTCCCAACCTAATGATTCATCGCCAAGGACCACAACTCGTGGAGTCAGTCGTGAAGTACACTGTTCAACAATTCTCCTGGGCTCATAACGGGAGACCTAACGACTCGTGATCTGGTGACCATGACTCGTGGTCACCATCCGTGAAGTACACTGCCTGGGCTTCAACAAAACCTTCCCTACTTGACACGACTTACCCCATGAATCGTAGGGACTGACCATGACTCATGGGGTCCTCCCATCGAGTGCACTACCTCCCTCCTTCTCTTTTATTCCCTTACCCACCCCACGACTGACCTAATGACTCGTGGGGTCTGACCATGAGTCGTTGTCAGGCTCTGGGGGTCCTTTTTCTCAAACATCCCAAACTCCTCATGGCCTCCCCACGAGTGACATCACAACTCGTGGGCTGTACCAATGAGTCATTCCACGACTCGTTCTGTGCCTGCTGCCAGTTCTAAAGTTTTCCTCCATTTCAACTCCTGAATCTAATCTTTGGGCTTCTGGAGTATAACAGTGATCATCCCAACTGCCCTTGAAATCGATCATACATGCTCTCAGCATATCTTCCAAAGTCTATATAGTCCGCTCAGCTTGTCCATCTATCTACGAGTGAAAAGTTGTGTTGAGCTTAACTTGGGTACCGAGTCCCTTTTGAAATGACTTCCAGAAATGCGAGGTGAACTAGGTACCTCTATCTGAAATAATGGACAAGTGCACCCCATGCAATCTGACCACTCCCAGATATAAAGCCTAGCATAATCCTCGGCTGAGTCTATAGTTTTAACCGGGAGGAAATGTGCTGACTTGGTCATTCGGTCTACTATCACCCAGATTGAGTCATACTGCCAACGACTCCGAGGTAGACCTGTAATAAAGTTCATAGTTACTTCTTCCAAATTCCATTTGGGTATGCTAATATCCTGAGTCATACCTCCTAGTCTCTGATGTTCCACCTTGACCTGCTAGCAGTTTGGGCACTTAGCTACAAATTCTGCAATGTCTCTTTTCATTTTGTTCTACTAGTAAATATCACGTAGATCACGGTACATCTTAGTATCTCCTAGGTGGATAGAATATCTCGAACTATGTGCTTCAGTTAGGATCTTCTGTCTCAGGTCACCCACATCCGGTACACATACACTACCCTGGTATTGGAGTACACTATCTCCCCTTTGGGAGAAAGCCTCCACTTCTTTTCTGAGAACTGCCTCCTTCAGCTTAAGCAGTATGGGATCTTCATCCTGCCTTGACTTAACTTCAACAACCAATGAGGAATCTGATCCACTCTGCACCACTACTCGCCCTTAACTGTGTCAACCAACCGCACTCCCAACCAAGCTAACCTGTGGATATCCTTTGCCAGTTCCTTTTTGTCCTCTTCAACATGAGCCACGCTCCCCATAGACATCCTTCTTAGGGTATCAGACACCACATTGGATTTTCCCAAGTGATACAGTACACTCATGTCATAGTCCTTCAGTAGCTCCAACCACCTTCTCTGGCGAAGATTTAGATCTTTCTGACTGAACACATACTGAATGTTCTTGTGATCGGTGAAAACATCCACCTGAGCCCCATACAAGTAGTGCCTCCATATTTTTAACGCAAACACCACTGCTGCCAACTCTAGATCATGAGTCGGATAGTTCTTTTCATGAACCATGAGTTGTCTAGAGGCGTAAGCTATCATCTTACCTCGCTGCATCAGAATGCAACCGAGTCTAACTCTAGAAGCGTCACAATACACCACAAACCCATCTGTTCCTTTTGGCAAGGTTAACACTGGAGCGGTAGTGAGTCGAGTCTTCAACTCCTGGAAACTCTTCTCACACGCATCTGACCACTAAAATTTCACCTTTTTCTAAGTCAACCTAGTCAAAGGAGATGAAATAGAGGAGAAACCTTCCATAAAACATCGGTAATAACTGGCTAGACCCAAGAAACTTCTTATTTCGGTTGGAGAAGTAGGTCTTATTTCTATACGATCACAGGCTCCAAGTTAGCATTTCTCCCTTATGAACTCTCAGGAAATTATCGATTTTTGGCCGTGTTTTACGTCATGAATTATAATTGCTATTAGTATTAAAAGTTGCCGATTTTGCCAAGTTTAGTATTGAAACTAGACCCATTCTTTCAGTATTAAAGTCATAGTTGGGAGGAGCTGTTGAATACAAGCTTAAACTCGATGATTATTTGGAAAACGGCAACTGAGGTATGTGAGGCTTAACCCTCGGCAAGTATACTCATCGCACAGTGTTACGACTTATGTTATAGAATGAAATGACAATTTCTTATGTTTTAATAGCTGCTACCATTAGATTTTGATTAGACATATTATAATTAGCTGTTGCTGCTATATAGAGATCAGACACGCTGTGATTAGCTGCAACCCGTAGATTACGGTTACATAAGTTATGGTTAGCTGCTAGAAAACGTATATGGATTTTATTAGAATTCTATGTTTGTTGCCAGGCCTAGATCTTAGGAGCTCGTGAGAGTTATCGAGCCTGAGCTAGTAAGTTGAGCAGCATGGGCGCAGCTATGTGGTTTAATTACCAGTTTGGCATCAATATTGTTAGGAAAGCACACCTAGAGGCCATTGGCTTATCCCAATGCCCCATGGCCAGAAATTTAGATAGGAAGGCCATGTTTTAGAATCAGCAGCCTAAGGTTGTCTAGTGAACTGAGTGACAGCCTGTCAACCTATTAGTTATTACCAGTGATTGTCAGTCTTAGTGAGCTTAGAAGTTATCATATAAGTCACCAAGGAAGCCAGCCCAGTCGTCCAGGTCAAATAGACTTGTGGATACCCTAAGGAAGGGGACCTTATCAGTAGTTAGAGGTCGGGCCAGCACCCCAACCGGTTCCTATCACCCACAGGTTGCCAGGAATGGTTAGGTCTATATAAAGTTGTCTATAAGTTTAAGAATCGCCCAGAAAAGTAATATAAGATCCGATTAGACCAAGATGAGGCCTAAGGCACTAGTAAGTACCATGTTAGTATAGTACTGCCCACAGGATAAGGATGTCAGGAAACTTCCTATGGAGGATTAGGGGCCAATCGCTCAAAAGCATGTTCTGCCAGTACCAGCCCTACAGTTGTCCTAAGCAGAGGGACTGAGTAGTTAGTCATTCACGACCCCGCAGTAATTATGAGCTATAGATGTCCGGGCAGGACATATAGAGAGTTGTGTTGGACCACTCCAGATCTCGCCCTATTCAGTCCAGACTATTAAAGATCGTGATCACTATCAGGATCCTCTGATCAGATACAAGTGCACGGCGTGCTTGCTAGCAGCTTTACAGATTATCCTAGGGGGTGAGCAGTGGTGGCATTAGGCCCAAAAGGCCAGTTACGCCTTTTGAGTGGCTAGATAAAGATGTTAGTACAGCACCTTGGTTGGAGTTGCCCTCACTTAGGAGCCATCCATGACCACCCCAGGGTTATTAGTTGTGTCGACGCCCGTGAGAGGCTAGATGATGTCGCTCCGAGGAGCGGTATTCCATCTGTGAGGGACGAAGATGAGGTCCGAGGTCCTCATACAGTCCATTCCATGGCTGGACTACTCTTATGCCTTATCGGCACACCTCATCGAGTTCGGTACCCGGGGTACAGACAGCAGGAGTCCACCAGACTCAGACACAACTACAGTTCAAGGGCTAAGTGGACTCAGTTGTAGACCCAGGGGACCGGTAGGTTGGCTATAGCACCAGTGTAGACATAGAAACCTGATTAGGGGTATATAGATTGAACTGCACTCACCAAGCTTATGAGGTCCTCGGGTGGGTTATTTTGTGCTAGTTGTACCTTCCAGGCTTATGGGGACCAGGTTAGGTTCTTGTTTGCATTTTTGTCTGTTAGCTATAGCTTATGAATATATGATTATGCCGTCATAGCTCATGTATGTGAAGTGTTTGCTAGATGCAAATTGCAAATAAACCAGCTTACAGGTTAATCTCTTTGCCTCTCCTTCCTACTCACTTTTAATATTTCACAGCTTTCATTCAGCTTATTTACTGCCTTACATATTTGGTACATATTGTACTGACACCCAAATATGGGGTGTTGCATTACTTGCCTGCAGGTTTAGACAGACTGGGTTCAGGATCTCCAGTAGTAGTTGTTCACATTCCGCAGTTGGGACAACTCCCTTCATTCAGAGTTTCCAGGTTGTAGAAACCTCTATATTTCAGTTATATAGCATTTTGGGTAGGCCGAGACCCTATCCCGACCACTATTTGTATTCTTAGAGGCTTGCAGACTACAGTCATCAGTCAGTTAGCGGTATGCTGGTCGTGTGGGGCCTTAATCAGTTATGCTTCGTGTGTTGGCTGTATGGGTACTAGTATAGTAGCTCATCTTCATTTCTGTTATAACTAGACAGCATGGTGGCCTTGTCGGCCCGCATAGGATCCCTTTTGTTGCCTGTGGTTGGTTAGCTATTTTCATTTACAAGTGGTTATATGGCCTTGGCGGCCGGAGACTGCATTTACAATCGAGATATAGCCCGTTGCTTTCTTGAATTAAGTTGCAGGCTGGCATCAAACGTGCATAAGCCTAGCCAGGTCAGTTAGTTGCTAGTGTAGAACCAGGTGCCAGTCATGCCTCCCAAGGTGGGTGTTACAAACTTGGTATCAGAGCGGTTCATATCCTAGGGAGTCTGCAAGCCGTAGTAGAGTCTTGCTTATAAATGTGTTGTGCACCGCATTTTATAAGCAGGAGGCTACGAGGCATGATAGTATGGTTACCCCTCCTTCTTCTCAGATCGTTCTATAAAGCAAAGTTGTATAGGGTTGAGTCCCTAAGCTTTCCTTGTTATGTCTATCTAGGATAATGTTTGATATAAGACAGACTCCAGTCAGTTGCATTAGAAATACAGCAGTAGGAGGAGGTATCGGTGAAGTTCTACGATTGGAAGGCAATTAGTCCAAGGACGGAAGTAGACGTATTTTACATTTCCCCATCGCGGTACCTCGAAAGTAGACGTCTTTTACATTTCCCTATCGCCCTACCGAGGTACCAGGAACCT
Organism: Datura stramonium; assembly: GCA_018107945.1. Taxonomy (NCBI): domain Eukaryota; kingdom Viridiplantae; phylum Streptophyta; class Magnoliopsida; order Solanales; family Solanaceae; genus Datura; species Datura stramonium. The sequence goes on along the minus strand of JACEIK010002729.1, from coordinate 146,383 downwards.
CATAATGAGATAGATATGCCAGTGCCATTCCCAATTCTCCCTACAACCTCAAATAGGGGGTTAGGAGTATAGTATATATGTACATATGAGATGGTTTACCTTCTAGATATGTAGAATTAGCCAGGGGAAACAGTTAATGTTGAATTATCTGAAAGGCGTGAAGAAGGGGGCAATTGTAGGATTCCTACCTCTAACTCTTCGGATATTTTAAGGTTCCATACCTCAGTCTAACAAAAAGTGTAAGTATCAGTGCTATGGTGCCCAAAATGAATAGTAAAGGAGGGCTAGAATTGTTGCCTCTGGGGAGGATTAGAGAGTGGTTAAGACCCTTAGTATTTACAAGTTATCTAGACCCTTACGGTAGTAAGCCAGTAAGGGGGATAAGGGTGTCAATACCACTCAAGTGTGTATGAGAGAGTCCAACAGCGATAAGCCCCCAGTAATAGTAAAGCTCAAGTAAGAAAAAGGGAGCTGATTCCGCCATAGCATGCTAATGACGGCAGGCCTACCTATAAGATAATGGTTATGACCCTAGCTGGTGATATCAAAAGACAAGGAGATCATATGAACAAGATAAGCCTGAGTGCGAGTCAGGAGGGATATAGGTCTGTAGACCTGGTCGGTAACATCCTTGACAGTCTGAGGTAGGGAGCACAAACCTTAGAACTCAGTCCAAGGGAGCATGAGGAATGGCACAAGTATCTAATGAGGGAAAACCATAATCACCTCCAGGTTGATAGAACATAGGATTACCACTGTATATTGAGAACTAAGCATTGGGCTAACAGTTAAGAGATAGTAAGGTTGTAACATAGAATGTTGCAATACCCCTGCCAGTTGAGGAGGTAAAGGAGTAATGACACAGAGACTTTAACTTAAAACATCCTGAAAACAAAGCCCAATAGAGAGTCATTGGCCCTCGGGATAATAAGGGGAAAATCATAAGACCCAGAGGTCGACTCTATATTCCAAGGGTAGCAGAAATTCGATTAGCAGACCATACTTCCAGAATTTAATGAAAACGCATTGGGTCAAAAGGAACGAACTACTGATGGCATGAGAAGAGGGGAGATATCATTGAGTTATAGCACAGAGATCCAGTGACAGGCCTGAAAAGATGAGATAGCAGGAAATGGGCAGGCCAATATAGGAGGTGGCCATGCCTGCAAGGGGGTGGAGAGTAATTGACATGAATACAGTCACACGATGAAATTATGTCGCAGCTAAGACTTATGCCGAGTAAGTATCCAAGAAGTAGTTGGGTTGTGTGGAGCCCCAGTTTGATAAACTATGACGGGGAGATGTAATTTATAACTAAGTTCTAGAAAAGGCATCAGAACAGATTGCAACACATGTCAACTTAAGCATGGTTCCTCGTACCCAAACAGATGGCTAAGTAGAATATACAACTTAGACTCTAGAGGTCCATTATAATTAGGAGTGGGAGCCCCCTGAATAATGACTTAAAGCAGATAAATTGGAGGTAGGCAAATCCAGGTATGTTAAAACGGGCAGACGGAAAAAGCCAAACTTATCAGGAAAAAGGGTATCGATAGCTAGGGTCGTCAAAAGTTCTACCCTAACGTATGGCGTAGGAAGTTAAGAATTAAAGCAGTGGATGGATACTCTTAAAGTTCACCAACTCCAGGTGTTATAAGATTTTTAAAGCTTAGTTGTAGATTCATTGGTCGTACCCTATCCTCTAGAGAATAGGCCAAGTGGCATATGAATTGGAGTTGCCTCCAGAGCTCGAACCAGTCCTTTCAACTTTCATATGTTGATGCTGCAAAAGGGCATAGATGACCCGTTCCGAGATCTTCCAGTTGAGGACGCTCAAGTTACTGGGAATTAACCCACGAAGAGGTTCCAGTCACCGTATTAGATTGGCAAGTTCGCAGGCTAAGGACTATCGATGTGGTCTCTATTAAAGTATTGTAGAGAAACAACAATAAGGATGAAGCGACCTAGGAAGCTAAGGATGACATGAGATCTAGGTATCCCCACTTGTCCCAAGATTATTATATAGTTTAGACAATGTTACCTCTCAGCTGCTATTTTATTGTTTATGTCATCAATATTGTTCAGTCGACTACAATCTTGTTGTGATAGTGTCATATGAAATGCGTGTGTTGGACTTTTCTACATTTCAGATTCTTCAGATAGTCCATATTCTAGGGGAGACTGTCAAAATTTCCATGGAAAAGGATAAAAATACTTGAGCCTTTTAAGCGTAAAGAAGATATTCGAGGACGAATGTTCCTAAGGGGGGAGGATGCTACACCCCGTAAGTTTTATCATGTGACGGACGCACGCGTACGTATATTGAGAAGTTTTAGAGTATGACGCACATGATAAAAGGCTCGGGGGATGAACGGACAAGCACAGAATCGAGCAAGCAGGAGGCTAGGACCGGAGGTCTAACGCCTTGGGCGTCGCGCCGCGCCAGGCAGGCTGGTGCTACGGCCGGCGCGTCGCGCCTCTGCCTCAGCGCAATGAGTGGTGCATCGCACCCGTGTTTTAGCCCTATGGGCGGCATGCCATGCCTCCCCTGCCACCAACCTCCCATGTATATATAGGCCCTTCACTTTAATTGAATCATTTCTAAACATTTTCCATTCGTCCAGAAGTAAGGAAGTATGAATATTTCGATCTTTTTTCGTCCGATTATGCTATCAAATGCCGTCAGAGATCAAATTAACTTTGGGTATGGAGTTCTAAGCCCACAGGGAGCATTACTACAGAGTTATTTTTGCAAAATTCGCCTGGCAAATCATAGCCCCGCCGAGCAAAAGTTGTCAGAATTACTCCAAACTGATTTATATACGATCAAGACTCCAAGTAAGCATTTCTCCCTTCTGAACTCTAGGGAAATTATAGGTTTTCAGCCGTGTTTTACATAATTGAATTATAATTGCTATTAGTATTAAAAGTTGTCAATTTTGCCGAGTCTAATATTGAAACTAGACCCATTCTTTCAGTATTAAAGTCACATTTGGGAGGAGCTATTGAATACGACCTGAAACCAGACAGTTATATGGAAAACGATAATCGACGTATGTAAGGCACAACCCTCGGCAAGTATACTCGTCGTACAGTGTTACGACTTATGTTCCAGAATAGAAATGACGATTTCATATGTTATAGATAGATGCTACCATTAGATTGGGATTAGACATATTGTAATTAGTTGTTGCTGGTATATAGAGATCAGACAAGCTAGATTAGCTGCAACCCGTAGATTATGGCTACATAAGTTCTGGTTAGCTGCTAGAAAACATATATGGATTTTATTAGAATTCTATGTTTGTTGCTAGGCCTAGATCTTAGGAACTCGTGACAGTTATTGAGCCTGAGCTAGTAAGTTGAGCAGCATGGGCGCAGCTAGGCGGTTTAATTACCAGTTTGGCGTCTATATTGTCAGGAAAGAACGCCTAGAGGCCATTGGCGTATCCCTATGCCCCAGGGCCAGAAATTTAGATAGGAAGGCCATGTTTTAGAGTCATCAGCCTAAGATTGTCTAGTGAACTGAGTGACATCCTGTCACCCTATTAGTTATTACCAGTGATTGTCAATCTTAGTGGGCATAGCAGTTATCATATAAGTTGCCCAGGAAGCCAGCCCAATCGTCCAGGTCAAATAGACCCGTGGGTACCATAGAGGTTGGGCCAGCACCCCAGCCAGTTCTTATCACCCAGAATTTGCCAGTAATGGTTAGGTCTATATAAAGTTGTCTATAAGGTTAAGAATCACCCAGAAAAGTAATATAAGATTCTATTAGACCAAGATGAGGCCTAAGGCACTAGTAAGTACCATGTTAGTATAGTACTGCCCACAAGCTAAGGATGTCAGTAAACTTCCTATGGAGGATTAGGTGCCAATCGCTCAAAAGCATGTTCGGCCAGTACCAGCCCTACAGTTGTCCTAAGCAGAGGGACTGAGTAGTTAGTCATTAGCGACCCCGCAGTTATTATGACCTATCGATGTTCGGGAAGGAAATATAGAGAGTTGTGTTGGACCACTCCAAATCTCGCCCTACTTAGTCCAGACTAGTAGAGATCATGATCACTATCAGGATCCTCTGATCAGATACAGGTGCACGGCGTGCTTGCTAGAAGCTTTATAGATTATCCTAGGGGGCGAGCAGCGGTGGCATTAGGCCTATAAGGCTAGTTACGCCTTTTGAGTGGCTAGATTAAGATGTTAGTACAGCACCTTGGTTGGGGTTTCCCTCACTTAGGAGCCATCCATGACCACCCCGGGGTTACTAGTTGTGTCGACATTTGCGAGGGGCTAGTTGACATCGCTCCGAGGAGTGGTATGCTATCCGTAAGGGATGAAGATGAGGTCCGAGGTCCTCATGCAGTCCATTCCATGGCTGGACTACTCTTATGTCTTATCGGCACACCCCATCGAGTTCGGTACCCGGGGTACAGATAGCAGGACTCCACCGGACTCAGACACAACTTCAGTTCAGGGGTCGAGCAGACTCAGTTGTTGACCCAAGGGATCGGTAGGTTGTCTATCGCACCAGTATAGTCATAGAAACCTGGTTAGCGGTATATAGATTGAAGTGCGCTCACCAAGGCTTTTGGGGGGCCCGGGTGGGTTATTTTGTGCTAGTTGTACCTTCCAGGCTTATGGGGGCCAGGTTAGGTTCTTATTTGCATTTTTTTCTGTTAGTTATAGCTTATGAATATATGATTATGCGGTCATAGCTCATGCATGTGAAGTGTTTGCTAGATGCAGATTGCGAATAAGCCAGCTTACAGGTTAATCTCTCTGCCTCTCCTTCCTACTCACTTTCAGTATTTCACAGCTTTCATTCAGCTTATTTACTGCCTTACATATTCGGTACATATTGTACTGACACCCAAATATGGGGCGCTGCATTACTTTCCTGCAGGTTTAGACAGACTGGGTTCAGGATCTCCAGCAGCAGCTCTTCAGAGTCTGCAGTTGGGACAACTCCCTTCATTCGAAGTTTCCAAGTTGTAGAAACCTCTGTATTTCAGTTATATAGCATTTTGGGTAGGCCGAGGCCCTGTCCCGACCACTATTTGTATTCTTATAGGCTTGAAGACTATAGTCGTCAGTCAGTTAGCGGTATGTTGGTTGTGTGGGGTGTTAATCAGTTATTCTTCGTGTGTTGGCTGTGTGGGGCCTTGTATAGTAGCTCATCTTCATTTCTGTTATAACTAGACAGCATGGTGGCGTTGTCGGCCTGCATAGGATCCCTTCTGTTTCCTGTGGTTGGTTAGCTGTTTTCTTTTACAAGTGGCTATATGGCCTTGTCGGCTGGAGACTGCATTTACAACCGAGATATAGCCCGTTGCTTTCTTGAATTAAGTTTTAGTATGGCACCAAACATGCATAATCCTAGCCAGGTCAGTTAGTTTCCAGTGTAGCACCAGGTTCCAGTCATGCCTCCCAAGGTGGGGCGTGACAATATCGAGTTTTAGTTGTTATTTTCGATATGTCACATTCTCTGACCCTTAGCTGATGGTACCTTGACCTGAGATTTACCTTGGTGAAACAACTGGCTCCCTAAAATTAATTGAACAAGTCATCAATCCTCGGTAGGGGATACCTGTTCTTAACTGTGACCTTATTCAACTGACAGTAGTCGATACACATTCTTAGGGTACTGTCGCAAGAATAATACTGGAGCACCCCATGGAGAGATGTTTTGCTTGATGAAACCTTTATCAAGAAGATCTTTTTACTGCTCCTTCAACTCCTTAAGCTCAGCTGGAGCCATTCTATAAGGAGAGATGGAGATGGGCTGAGTGTCTGGAAGAAGGTCTATGCCGAAGTCTATTTCCCGCTCAGGAGGGACTTCGGGAAGATCTTTGGGAATCACGTCAGGTAACTCGCTGACAACTGGAACTGACTGGATAGTTGGGGTCTCCGAGATGGAATCTTTGACCCGAACTAGATGATAAATACACCCTTTAGAAATAAGCTTTCTTTCCTTAAGGTAGGAAATAAACTGACCCTTAGGAACTGAACTACTGTCCATCCACTCTAAAACTTGATCATTAGGGAACTAAAATTTGGCGATAGTAGTTCTGCAGTCGACTTAGGCATAACCGAAGTGTAACCAATCCATTCCTAGAATGAGATCGAAATCAACCATGTCTAACCGTACGAGGTCAACTGGAATGATCTTATTAAAGATTGAGACTAGGCAATTTCCTTACACCCGACTGGCTCTAATTGACTCACCAACTGGGGTAGAGCCTGAGAATGGTTCTAAGAGGAATTCTGGGCTAATTTCAAACTGGACAACTATATAGGGAGTCATGAATAATAGTGTCTCATGGATCTAGTAGGGCATACACATCTAGAGGGAAAAGACGTAACATACCCGTGACCACATTAGGTGAGCTCTCCTGATCCTGACGAGAGGACAAAGCATAATAACGGTTTTGGCACTGACCGCCATCCATACCTAAAGTGTTGGCCTACTGAGCTGGTTTGCCTACTGGAGCTGCTGAAGTGGTAGATTGGGATCTCCCCCGTCCTGCTGACGGGCATTCTATGAGTCGCTGACCTAGTTGTCCACACCCAAAGAAACCCTCTCTACCCTAAAGGCATTCCATTGGATGGTTCTTTCCACACTTAGGGCAAGCTAGATAGCGGTTGCTGACGTTGTGACTCTAGGACTATGAGCTAGATGCTCCACCCTTCCGATCCTTGTAGGATCGAAAAGTAGGGGCACTAGCTGAAATGGGTGTTGGATCCCTCTGTTGCTGTTGTTGCTGTTATGGGTGGCTACTACCGCTAGACCTTTGGTGTCCATAATCTGATTGGCATTCCTTGCCCGCTTTTTCTCCCGCTCCAAGTCTTTTAGTTTTTCTACATCAATTTGTTGGGCATGAATGATGAGACTGGAGAGATCAATATCTTTAATAAGCATTGCAGTCCTACACTCCTTGAGGACCAAGTTCGATACTCCATTGACGAACTTCACAATGTGAGCCCTTGGCTTGGCTACCATCTTTGGGGCATATTTAGACAATCATGTGAACTCCAGTGCATTCTCTTCCACCATCCGATTTCCCTGTTTCAGATTCATAAATTCTGCCACCTTATCCTCCCTGAGCTCCTGGGGGAAGAATCTATCTAGAAAGGCTATTGTGAACTTCTCCCACTCCACCGGTTCTGCTCCCACTGGTCTCCCCTCCTTCCACTGATCGTACCAAATTTGGGATACCCCTTTCAGCTGGTAGGCAGCCAGGTCAACACTCACAGAGGAGCTAACACCCATAATTCAAGTGATCTTCCTAATCTCATCCATGAACTCCTATGGGTCCTTTACCACCTTAGATCCATGGAAAGATGGAGGGTTCATCCGGGTGAAGTCCCAAACTCGGGCAGCTGCTACGGACCTATTACTATTGACTGAAACCACCTGCTGGTTCAGCTAGTTTGTAACTGTGTGTGCGAGCAGTTGCATTGCCGCTCTAAACTCTGCGGAGGACACTAGGTCATCTTGAGGGGCTACTGGAGCTGGTGGGCAGGTCGGTTAACGTTACCGGCCCTTCTTTTGTTACAACATATTGGAGGCATGATTTCGCTGAAACGAAATAGAGTGAGTTAGGAGAATGTTTTTGGAATTGAACTTTAACTCACAATAAGGAGTATGAACAAAAGGGAGTTTTCCTAATAAAGTCTCGTAGCCTCCTCGTCATAAGTGTGGCATGCTTCACACCCATGAAAAGGACTCTACTCGATGCGACTTTTAGACATCCTAGTATACTCTAAACCTAGTGCTCTGATACCATGTTTTTCACGACCCGAGTCTATACCCCGGAAGAGACACGGTACTTGGAGTCACAAGTAACCCCAAGTCAACCCATGGTCTATCATAACACTGCTAACCTGAGTAAAATCATAGCGTAAGCTTTAAAATAATGAAAATCATTTATGAAGAAGAAAAAAATCACAAAGCTTTATACAACTGAAAATAAAAACTAAAAGTCTGAATTTGTGTCTAAAAGCCATCTATATCTGATGAGTTTCTGGGACAAGCCTACAGCTAACTCTAAGTCTAATTGAACGAAAAATAACTGAAGGAAAAGAAACATCTTCCTCGAAAGATGAGGACTCACCACTAGCGCAGCTGATAACTGTTGGAGAAGATCTGCTAACTGTGTTGAGACTGAGAACCTGCGGTTGTATCATAAAATGATACAGCATAGAAGGTATACATCAGTACTTTGACTGTACTAAGTAAGTAGGAGAAAGAATAACCCAGAGAATAAAGTAACTGAACTGTAGTGACATACAATGACCAACTGAAATGCTAAAACTGAATAAACTGAAATATACTAAGATGGTCAAAATGACCCTATCTTATGGTCAAAGACTTGCCCTAAATATGAGATAATGATCTGAAGTTCGGAACTACTGTACTGAACTGATCTGAACTAAGTAATCTTAAACTGTTCTGAGCTGAGCTAATTGAGACTGTACTGACCAGTGGAAGATCTATAACCGACATATAACCACATGAGCTAGACGCGGAGCCCAATATATACACTCCATCGGTAGGACCCAATATACCTTTTCAAGGTATAAAGGCATGAACTTGGTGATTACAAGTCTGAGGCCATAAGGCCAATAAAAATAACCTATGGTGGCAATGTAGTTCTGGGAATCTGGGTGCACTGGAACCTCGACCACTCAGTGCTAAGTCCTACTCCCACTAGATAGTCCTAGACTGACTACTAAGTTGATAGCTCGAAATGGGGGCCCAAGACTAAGTTAGGAATACCTATCTGGAAGTACCCTAAAATTCTTATCGAATCGAATTCTATAACTGGTGTTCTGAGACTGGTCAGAGCTGCTTATCTGGAAGCGTCATAACTGTCTAAAGAACTATAATTTGAAGCTGGGGTTCTAAGACTGGTCAGATCTATTTATCTATAATTGTCACCACCGCCTAAAGAACCACTAAAATTTGGTATCTGAGTCTAATATTGATAACCGGGAGGCACCACTGACACCTCAAGAATTTTCTATAGTCAAACTGATTAGCTGACATTTCTTGACTATACTGAATATGCTAATAATTTGATTGAGACTGGACTAACAAGCATCTAACTGAGATTTCAGCATATACTAATAATATGGGGATCTCAAAACTGATAGAATCAAGCTACAGGGAAACTAGTCCAATACGCAAGATTCTAAATTTTATTGAACTAAGAACTAGGGCTAAATGATTCCACTAGATACCATTTTTTACAAATTTGTAGATATAGGGAATAAAGTAGTTAAAATAATGAGAAATATTCTACTTTAAATCTTAAAGAAATTGGTCTAACAATTTTCTACATTTCGAATCCACAGGGCTGTTGATAGAGAAAATACGAAAGCTTTTGGGGACACAAGGAAAGAACTATTCCCTTGTTGAATTCCCACATACCTAGATACGAAAATCTATGGATAAGAAAGGTTGAACTTTTGCAACTGACAAGGAGCCCTAGTTCTTGCTTGAGAGGAAAGGTATGGATTCTACGATCGATATTCTGAGAGTCTACATGGGGAATAAGGGGGAAAACCATTTAATCCCTCTAAATTCTCTGAAATTATACTTAAAACAACATAGTTTAGGGACTAAATAGGTGGGAAATTACAAAAATATCCCTTGAATAAAATCTAGAAAACTGACTGATAGGGAACCAACGGGTCACTCAATGAGTTGGTGGTTCAAACCACGACTCGTCGGGACCACTCGCTGGTCCTACTGCCTGGGTGCTAGGATCACTGGATCTAGCAATGAGGGATATTCCTCCCATGGTCACTGGATGAGAAATCGAGCAAAACGCTAGACCCTTTCCTAATGGGTGACACGACGACTTGTTGGTTGGGACAATGAGTCGTTGTCACCTCTCATTCTTCTCACTGGAAATCCTGAAGATTCTTGAGTTGGACACCACGGGTGGTGACGACGAGTCGTTACTTGACCTAACAACTTGTCTACTCCTCTAATCATCAGCACTGCCTCAGGGGCTAAGCTTTACCTGGACCCTTTTGATGACCGACTCAACGAGTCGTTGCTTGACCTAACGACTCATCGTGTCCGTTTTTGCCAGTATAACATGAAAAATGAATATCCAGTCAACGACCCTTCAAGATAACTCGTTACATGACCCAATGACTCGTCATGTGAGTCATCACCCCTGGGTTCCTAAACTAAAATTTCCTGCTTCGAGCCACGAGTCTTACCATGAATTGTCTAGTCACTGCATAAGTCGTGCGATGACTCATTCTGTGGAAAAATTTCCTAGTTTCTTCTGGATTTTTCTTACAAGGTCTGAGACTGGTCTAGAAAAGTTTCAGGGTGTTACACGTTTTTCTCGAAGATCTTCCCGGAGTCCCACCCGAGCGGAAAATAGACTTCAACATAGACCTTATTCTAAACACTCAACCTATCTCTATTCCTCCTTACAGAATGGCTCCAGCTGAGCTTAAGGAGTTGAAGAAATAGTTAAAAGTCCTTGACAAGGATTTCATCAGGTCCAACATCTCTCTATGGGGTGCCCCAATGTTGTTCTTGCGAAAGAAAGACGGTACTCTCAGAATGTGTATCGACTACCGTCAAATGAACAAGGTTACAGTTAAGAACATGTATCCCCTATCTAGGATTGATGGCTTGTTCGATCAGCTTCAGGGAGCAAGTTATAGCAAGTTGTTTTTTCGAAATAGATCTCAGGGCAGGATATCATCACCTTAGGGTCAGGGAACATGACATACTGAAAAAAGCCTTCAGAACTCAATATGGTCACTATAAATTTGTGGTTATGTCCTTTGGACTAACTAATGCCCCTGAAGATTTCATGGACCTAATGAATAGAGTATTCAATAGACATATTCGTTATTAGATTCATAGATGATATTCTGGTATACTCTAGAAGTGAGGAGGAGCATGTCGACCATCTGAGGATAGTGTTGCAGACTCTCAGAGACCGCCAGTTGTTCACAAATTCAGCAAATATGAATTCTGGCTGAAGTTTGTGGCTTTCCTTAGACATGTGGTTTCAGGTAAGGGTATTCAGGTAGATCCTCAAAAGATAGCAGTAGTGAAAGACTGGTTGAGACCTATTTCCCCAATAGATGTCAAGAGTTTCCTGGGTCTAGCCGGATATTACCGACGGTTTGTAGAGGAATTTTCTTCTATTGTGTCTCCTCTGACTAAACTAACTCAGAAAAGGTGAGTTTTCAGTGGTAAGATGCATGTGAGAAGAGTTTTCAAGAGCTGAAGACTCGACTCAATATAGCTCCAATTTTGACCTTACTGTTACACCTCGTAAGTTCCTAACATTTAGTCAGCATATTCGTACGTTAGCCAAGAGTTTTAGAGTACAATGTGTACGAGAAAGGGCTCGGGAAAAGGTTGAACGAGCACAGGATCGAGGTTTCAAGGGAGAAGGCCGGACAGACTGCCACAAGGGGCAACTATCACGCCCCAAAACTAGGTTAGGGTGTAACTAGAACTCGATTCATGATTGATCGACAAGCCTGCTATATAGCATCTATAAATGTAACACTAAGGCTAACCAAGCAACCTTTCACAACCAACCAAGATAAATATTGTACCCATAATTCCTTGACAATTATAAATATGCAACCTAGAAAGCCGACAAGGCTACAATAAAGCTAGGCAAAGAAATGAAAAACCAACACTACTATACAAACTAGTCCACATCAGCCTCTACAGAGTAAACAAACTGAAATGCATGGGACAGGGCCCCAGCCTACCAATGTTGTACACAAAACTCAAAATAGTAAAAACTAGGACATGGCTCCTGGAAGAGAGGAGCATACCATTATTCTGCTGAAATCTGGCTCCTACTGCGTTCGATGATCTGAGCCTCGGCCTGAACCTGCAGCATGATTGCAGTAAGGGTCCCAAGATAAAGGGACTTCAGTACGAATAAAATGTACTGGTATGTAAGGATGAAAATGGTAAACACGTAAGATAGAAATTATAACTAGGCCAGAATTAAGGAACACTAACAAACCGGAATCCTGAAAATAGAAACCTGACAATAACTCATTATTGAAGTGTAGATGTAATCATCTAATGCACAACAAAGACCATAACTGAAATGCAAGAAGCCAGCAATCTTAAAATCTATATACAATTCGTCCAGCCGGTGTACCACACCAGGGTAAAAATAAGAATGCCTCCAACCGACGTACCACACTAGCGTAAAATCCGTCCAGCCGGTGTACCACACAGGGGTAAACTAACAATACCTCCAGTTGGTGTACCACACCGGGGTAAAATCAATAAATCTTAAACGAAATCATAAATGGAGTCGATATGGCTTATACTGGATCAACTTAATACGTACAACATAGAAATGACGATTACTAAACATGTGGACCGCTATTGGATCAAATGACAAAGACATTGTTGAGAAAANGTCGATATGGCTTATACTGGATCAACTTAATACGTACAACATAGAAATGACGATTACTAAACATGTGGACTGCATAGGACTCCTTCATGATGCATAACCGCAAGTGAGTACATATAACATGTAAATCTAGAAAATAGAACTTAAATGCATGTATTCAAAACTTGTATGAACCATAAGGAACTGCGGATGACCTAAGAGTTTCAACAAAATTTATAGATCTTGTTCAAGGGACATTAGAGCTTAAAAATCGCTAGCTTGTTGTTCGGCTTAAAGGAAAGGGATTATGCAATATCCCCTTGGACTAACAATTTCATAACGTACACATAAGATAAAGGACAACCATAACTAGGCAATCCTAATTCAATGAGCTCGTTTACCCTTAATAGCTTGCGATGTCTTACTTGGCTTAAAATAATTTACAGGTCATCATCTTGGCTCTTTCACCAATTTTAGTTAGCAACCAGACCTTTAAACACATTTAACTTCACACACACAAACACACATATATATACATAACATACAATAAGGACCAGATACCAATGCCCACACTGAGAGGTCTCCTACTCAATGTACAACTAAGACAACAATCAACACAATATCACACTTTAGAAGGCTCACTTCGGCTAGCCATAATCTTAACATTTAACCTCAATAAAACATGAACGTTTAAAGCTTAAATGAATCTTAAAATACTGCCTCAAGACTTTTAAATAGGTTGCTGGCTCATTCGGTTCAGAACGCACGAATTGTGCTTAAAAGATTGGTGGACGGGGCGTCTTACATACCTTTCTCTGATGAACTTTTCTCTAGCCGATTTCCTATTTCAATGCTCAGCTTTCAACCTCCTTAATCTAGTGGTTTTATAGTAAAACAAGAAGCTTAATATGTAGCAGGAAATTCAGCCCAAAATAACTAACCAAAGGTAGTCACAATGGCAACCACAACACACGGCAACATCAATAACATTTAGCCATTTTCTCAACTAGTTTTCACTAACTTTTGAGGGAGAAACAAGAGGAAATTTTTACCTTAGTTTTTCTGTAATTCTTCCCCTCAATATGAAGTATAATTTCACAAAAGAAACATCCAAAAATCCTAAGGAAAACGAGCAAAACTCAGCTCACAAACAGTCCATCGGCAGCTCATTTAGCTGCCAATTTCCAGATTTTCACTTTGCAATTTGAGAGGTTTAAAAGGGGATAAATCCTTACCTTTTCTCCTGGTTTCAACACATTCTCAAAGATGGATATATAGGCAGTCCAAATATATTTCGAAACACATAAAAACTCCTTCAAAACCTTGCCAAAACGAGCTCCAAAACAGCCCCTAGCACACTTGGCAAAGTAATCTCAACTTATCTTGTGATTTTCTTGAACTTTGCTTGATGTTCCTCCTTAATTTTCTTTGTCCTAGCTGCTGGAATTGAGAGATAAATGGAATCCTTAGCAAGATGGTTGATTTATATTTAGCTGAAAATATTTTCTACAAGTGAAAAATCAGATTTTAAGTAAATAGGGCGGTGGAGGCGCTAGGGCGTCATGTCCACGTCACTGCTCATGATGCATCGGTAAAATTTCCATAACTTCTTACTCCAAACTCTGATTAAAAAGAGGTTTAATATTCTGAAAACTAGACTCAAAGACCTTTAATTTGATAGGTCGTGGGGCTTCTAATTCAGTATATATTGGGAGATATGGATGTTTAAAGTTTACTCTCACTTATGAACTTCACATACTCTTTGGTTTTCCGTTCATTCACATTTCCCTTGTCATCTACGACCAATATACAACTCATACTTCCCTTAACCTAGCATACAAATATTAAATAATCACCAAAAGAATTNGATACTCAGTAACTTAAGTATGAAACACATACCTCAATATCACGTCAACATCGTGAATAGGTGAGGATATTTCTTCTTCATTTCCTCCTCAGCCTCCCAACTCATTTCCTCAATGTTATTACTTCTCCATAATACTTTAACTGAAGCGACTTCTTTGGTCTGAAGTTTCCTGACTTACCAATCAAGTATAGCAACTGGGACCTCGGTGTACGTCATCTCCTCAGAAATCCGGACATCATTGATAGGCATAACACGGGCTTGGTCTCCTATACACTTCCATAACATCGATACATGAAATACTGGGTGGACTGTCGCTAGCTCTGGTGGCAACTCCAACTCATAGGCCACTTTGCCTATCTTGCGGATAACTCTGTAGGGACCAACATATCTAGGACTCAGCTTGCCTTTTCAGCCAAATCACATGATTCCTTTCATAGGCGACACTTTCAGGAAGACCCAATCATTAACAGAAAACTCCAGTGCTCGACAGCGTACATCTGCATAAGACTTCTTCCTGCTCTGGGCTGTCTGAAGTCGATCTCTAATAAGTTTCACCTTGTCAATATCTTACTGCACTAAGTATGGCCCTAGTAACTCTGCCTCACTGAGTTCAAACCAGCCCACTGGTGACCTGCATTTTCTCCCATATAAATTTTCATATGGGGCCATCTGAATACTTTCCTGGTAGTTGTTATTATAGGCAAACTCAATCAAGGAAACATGATCATCCCAGCTTCGGCCAAAATCTAAAACACAGGCACACAACATATCTTCAAGCGTTTGAATGGTGCGTTTAGCCTGTCCGTCTGTCTGAGGAGGAAATGCGGTACTGAGGCTTCCCTGAGTGCCCAAGCTTTCTGGAAAGAACAGAAGTTTTCTATGAACTGAGCACCTCTATCATAAATAATGGATAAGGGGACGCCATGCAGGCGAACTATCTCCCTTATATTAAGCCTAGCATAATCCTCTGCAGCATATGTGGTCTTAACTGGCAAAAAGTGAGTTGATTTAGTCAATCTATCAACTATTACCCAAATAGAATCATGCTTCTTGCTCGTTCGAGGCAATCCTGTAATAAAATCCATATTAATCACCTCCCATATCCAAGCTGGAATTTCTATATCCTGCATCAGACCCCCAGGCCTCTGGTGCTCAATCTTCACCTGCTGGCAATTAGGACACTGAGTCACAAGACCTGTGATATCCTTTTTCATGCCATTTCACCAATATAGTTGCCTCAGGTCATGATACATCTTTGTGGAACCTGGGTTTACTGAATACCGAGAGTAATGAGCTTCATTCATAATCTGTTCCCGTAGTTCACCCACATTAGGTATAAATAGACGACCCTGGTATCTAAGAACTCCATCTGGTCCACAATCAAATAGGCAATGCTTTTGTTGTGGTATACTGTCTCTTAGTAAGTCTAACTTTGCATCATCATATTGTCGTTGCTTAACTTCCGCCACTAAGGACGATTCTGCTATGTTTTTTACAATAACACCCCCATCTTCAGCATCTAGTAACCGAATCTGTAAGTCAGTCAACTGCTTTAGAGCCTTCGTCATTTCAATCCTATCAACCTAAATATGACTCAAGATACTCATAGACTTGCGACTTAGCGCATCAGCTACAATTTGCGATGCCCCAATGATACAGAATGCTAACATCATAATCTTTCAGCAATTCTAACCACCTTTTCTGGTGTAAATTCAATTCCCTCTGTTGAAACAAATAATGGAGGCTCTTATGATCTGTGAAGATATCAACATATACCCCATATAAGTAGTGGCGCCAAATCTTCAATGCAAATACCATTGCAACCAACTCAAGATCATGGGTAGGATAATTTTTCTCGTGCTTCCTCAACTGTCTAGAGGCATAAGCAATGACCTTGTCATGTTGCAATAGAACACAACCTAGCCCAACTCTCGAAGCATCACAATAGAACACATAACCCTTGACACCCTCTGGAAGAGTCAGGACAGGTGCTGAAGTCAGCCTATCCTTCAACTCTTGAAAACTTCGCTCACATGTCTCTGTCCACTGAAACTTAGTTGCTTTATGAGTCAACTTTGTCAATGGCACAGAGATAGTAGAGAAACCTTCAATAAATCGGTGATAATAACCTTCTAACGCCAGAAAACTGCGAACCTCTATAGGATTCAAGGGTCTGGGCCAAGTCTTTACTGCCTCTATCTTTTAACTATCCACTCTTATACCTTTAGCTGTAATTACATGACCAAGGAAAGCCACAGATGTTATCCAAAACTCACATTTAGAAAATTTAGCATATAACCTGTGCTACTATAGAGTCTATAATACTGCTCTTAAATGATCTTCATGCTCGGCCTCGGATTGCAAGTAAATTAGAATATCATTAATGAAGATGATCACAAATACATCAAAAAAAGGCCTAAACACTCGATTCATTAGGTCCATAAAAGATACTGGGGCATTAGTAAGCCCAAATGACATCACTAAGAACTCATAATGGCCATATCAGGTTCTGAAGGCAGTCTTAGGGATATCAACTTCCCTAACCCGTAATTGATGGTACCCGAATCTCAAATCGATCTTTGAGAAGCATCTGGTACCTTGTAACTGATCAAACAGGTCATCAATCCTGAGAAGTGGGTACTTATTCTTAATTGTAACCTTATTCAGCTACCTGTAGTCAATACACATTCTTAATAACCGATCTTTCTTTTGCACAAAGATCACTGGTGCACCCCAAGGCGATACACTAGGTCGAATGAATCCCTTCTCGAGTAGATCTCTCAAATTCTCCTGTAATTCCCTTAGCTCTGCTGGAGCCATTCTGTAAGGAGGGATCGATATAGGCGGAGTACCTGGAAGTATATCAATAGCAAAATCTATCTCCCTTTCAAGAGGAATTCCAAGCAAATCCTCTAGAAAGACTTCGGGGAACTCATTTACAATAGGAATTGACTGGAGAGTCGTAGGCTCACATTCCAAGTTTCTTACCTGAACCAAGTGAGAAATACGACCTTTGGATATCAACTTATGATCCTTAAGGTGTGAAATAAACTTACCTTTAGGGCTAGCGGCATTACCTTGCCATTCCCGGACTGGCTCGACGGGAAAATTGAATCTGAAAACCTTTGCTCTGCAATCAACATTAGCATAACATGCCGCCAACCAGTCCATACCCAAAATGACATCAAAATCAACCATTTCAAGCTCAACTAGATTAGCTAAGGTTGATTTATCACATACCAATACTATGCAGTTTCAGTAAACTCGTCTAGCTAACACAGATTTGCCAATTGGCGTAGAAATAGCAAATGGTATAGATAATAACTCAAGGACTGTCTCAAACTAACTCGTAACCAATGGTGTAACATAAGAGAGTGTAGAACCAGGATCAAGTAATACATATAATGCACGAGAATAAATAATCAAAGTACCTGTAACAACATCAAGTGAGGCCTCCTGGTCTTGTCGACCGCCCAAAGCATAAAATCAATTCTGGGTTGCCCCAGAACTAGAAGCCTCTCTTCCTCTTCCTCTGCCACGGCCTATTGCCAACTGAGGATCGGGTCAGGGAGGTCGAATAGAGGATGACGAAGAAACCACTGATTGCGCCTGATCCACCTCGACCCTATCTAAACAATCCCTCATAAAGTTCCCCGACTGCCCACAATGATAACATACATTCTGCCTCTGACAAAACTTACCTGAATGAGATTTCCCACACTGAGGACAAGGCAGCGATGGTGATCGCCTCTGCCCGCCCCCTCCTGTCGTCGAGAGCTACATAGAGCTGGGCCTTGGTCTCTTCTCTGTCCCTGAAAATGAGGTGGGGCACTCCCTACAGGCCTAACTGACTGCCTGGATGACTGATCCCCTGGTCACCCTACGACCCTCTGTAAGGACCCACAGTCCTAGCTCTCTTTCGTTGCTCCTGTTGTCTCCGAGTATCCCACAATTGATGAATGAAATCCTCTGCCCTCTGGGCGAAAGCCTGGATTCATGAAATGTCCATGTGCTCCTGAGTAGATACCCCCAAACAATCTCGGGCTATATGAAGCCCCAACCCTAACACGAACCGATGAACTCTATCCTCCATTGTCTGAACCATGTGCGAAGCGTACCTGGAAAGAGAATTAAATCGAAGACAATACTCACGCACACTCATACTTACCTGCTCTAGGTGCAAAAACTAAGCTCGAGCCAATTGGAGCTCTCGGGGTAGATATTGGTGCATAAAGGCCTCAGAGAACTCTTCCCACTCAGCTGGTGGTGCATTAGCTCCTCTGGAACGAGCCCAAGTCTCATACCACAATATTGCTACATCACGTAATCTGAAGGCCGCCAACTCTACTTCCTCAGCCGTTGTAGCTTGCATCACCTTTAACACCCTATAAGTTTGATCGATAAAGTCCTGAGGATCCTTGCTCAGGCTGATCCGGTGAATATAGGAGACCTCAAACTCAAGAACTCGCGGGCCCTAGAACTCTCAGTTGCCTGGCCTCTATGTCTCTCCATCGCCTCAAATCGTCGCTCTTGACCTGTGGCTATACGAGCCATCAGCTGAACATATCCCTCAAGACGCCATCCTTCCGGAACAATTGGAGGTACCACAGGCGTGAGAGGGTCTGCCACTCTACTACCCTCAGGTACTGCTGGTGTAGGAGGAGCTGGAGTCTATCTACTATTGCTCTGACCGATGCGGGAGGAACTGTAATACCTGGGGCAGGATATTCACTCTGAGCCTCTAACCTGTCTCCCTGATCAACTGGAGGGTGACTAGTACCCTCCCCAACGGCTGTACCAATCAACCTCGTAGTCATCTTCCTTGTCACAGGAATACTCTAAAACAATAACACAATTTAGATATCACATTACTTATAAGATCGACCTATAGCACGAACTATTAGTAAAAGAAGTGAAACAATTCCTAAATGTCTTGTAGCCTCCTGATTATAAGTATGGTGCACAACATACCCATAAGCAAGAATCTACTAGACACGGCTTTGTGAACTCCCTAGGACACGACTTCGCTCTGATACCAAATCTGTCACGCCCCAAAACTGGGGTAGGGCACAACTGGCACCCGATTCATGATTGATCAAGAAATCGGTTGTATAGCATCTATATATGTAACACTAAGGCTGACCAAGCCACCTTCCACAACCAACCAAGATAAATATTGTACCCATAATTCCTTCACAATTATAAATATGCAACCTAGAAAGATGACAAGGCTACAATAAAGCTAGGCAAAGCAATGAAAAACCAACACGACTACACAACCAACACTACTATACAAACTAGTCCACATCAGCCTCTACAGAGTAAATAAACTGAAATGCACGGGACAGGGCCCTAGCCTACCCATGTTGTACACAAAACTCAAAATAGTACAAAACTAGGACATGGCTCCTGGAAGAGAGGAGCATGCCACTATTCTGCTGAAATATGGCTCCTACTGGGTCCGGTGATGAGCCTCGGCCTGAACCTGCAGCATGATTGCAGGAAGGGTCCCAAGATAAAGGGACGTCAGTACGAATAAAATGTACTGGTATGTAAAGCTGAAAACGATAAACATGTAAGATAGAAAGTATAACTGGGCCTGAAATAAAGAATAGTAACAACTCGGAATCTTGAAAAGAGAAACCTGACAATAACTCATTATTGAAGGGTAGATGTAATCATCTAATGCACAACAAAGACTATAACTGAAATGCAAGCAGCCAACAATCATAAAATCTATATAAAATTCGTCCAGTCGGTGTACCACACCGGGTTTAAATCAATAAATCTTAAACGAAATTATAAATGGAGCTGATATGGCTTATACTGGACCAACTTAATACGTACAACATAGAAAAGACGATTACTAAACATGTGGCCTGCAGAGGCCTCCTTCGTGATGCATAACCGCAAGTTAGTACATATAACATGTAAAGCTAGAAAATAGAACTTAAATGCATGTATTCAAAACTTTTATGAATCATAAGGAACTGCGGATGACCTAAGAGTTTCAACAAAATTTATAGATCTTGTTCAAGGGACATTAGAGTTTAAAAACCGCTAACTTGTTGTTCGGCTTAAGGGAAAGGGATTATGAAATCTCCCCATGGCCACACATATTTCATAACGTACACATAAGATAAATGACAACCATAACTAGGCAATCCTAATTCAATGAGCTCGTTTACCCTTAATAGCTTGTGATGTCTTACTTGGCTTAAATCATTTACACGTTATCATCTTGGCTCTTTCACCAATTTTAGTTAGCAACCAGACCTTTAAACACATTTAACTTCACACACACATATATATACATAACATACAGTAAAGACCAACTACCAATGTGCATGTTGAGGGGTCTCCAACTCAATGTACAACTAAGACAACAATCAACACAATATCACACTTTAGAAGGCTCACTTCGGCTAGGAATAATCTTAACATTTAACCTCAATAAAACATGAAAATTTAAAGCTTAAATGAATCTTAAAATACTACCTCAAGACTTTTAAAGAGTTTGCAGGCTCATTCGGTTCAGAACGCATGAATCGTGCTTAATAGATTGGTGGACCGCCTTACATACCTTTCTCCGATGAACTTTTCTCTAGCCTATTTCCTATTTCAATGCTCAGCTTTCAACCTCCTTAATCCAGTAGTTTTATAGGCCAACAAGAAGCTTAATCTGTAGCACAAAATTCAGCCCAAAATAACTAACCAAAGGTGATCACGGGCAAAAATAGCATGCTCGTGATACGCTTTATGACTTAAATTAGTCTTGTTTATCTAAGTTATTTTATACATTTTCATGTGATTTTATATGAATGTGAAGATATGTGCTAACCAACA
>JACEIK010002729.1:107296-122177 GCA_018107945.1 Datura stramonium | reverse complement strand
CTTGTAGGGGTATATAGATTGAAGTGTACTCGCCAGGGCTTATGGGGGGCCCAGGTGGGTTATTCTGTGCTGGTTGTACCTTTTGGATTATGGGGGCCAAGAAAGGTTTTTTTTTTGAATTAGTTACTTATAAGTTAGACAACAGGAAGTTCGGTTATTTAGGTAGTGTTTCTACCCCTTTCTTTCAGTTACTTTTGATTTCATTTCAGTTCCTTCAGTTACTTACAGTTATTGCCTTACATATTCGGTACATATTGTACTGGTGCCCTTCCTGGGGCACTGCATTACTTGCCTGCAGGTGTCGATAGACATGGACCAAGATCCTCTTAGCTTTCATCCAGAGTTAGCATAGCAGTCAGCTCCTTTCCTTCGAAGCTAACAGTTAGAAGGTTTACTCTTTTGATTGTATAGTTTATGGGTAGTTCGGGGCCCTATCTCGACCATTATATCACTCCTAGAGGCTTGCAGATTATTTCAGATTCTGTGTGGTTAGTTTTTTATGGTCGTGTGGGGCCTGTGTATGCTTTATCTTATGTGTTGGCCGTGTTGGGCCTTGTTTAGCTGTTAGTTAGCGGCCTTGTCGGCCATAGCTTAGTTTAGTGTTGGATTTACTTTACAGTTATAACTAGACATCATGGTGGCCTTGTCGACCCGCATAGGATTCCTTGCTATTATCTATTTCTAGTTAGCTATTTTCTTTTATAGATGGCTATAAGGCCTTGTTAGCTGGGGCTGTATTTATAGCCGAGATATAGCCCCGTTGTTTTCTTGATTTAAGGATTAAGCATGCACTAGAAGTGCATAAGCTCAGCTAGGTCAATTCAGATCCTAGTAGGGCACCAGGTGCCAATCATGCCTCCCAAGGTGGGGCGTGACACTTACCAGAAGGAACAGATGGGTTCGTAGTCTAATGTGATGCTTCTAGAGTTGGCCTTGATTGCGTTCTGATGCAGCGAGGTAAGGTGATAGCTTATGCCTCCAGGCTTCTCAAAGTTCATGAGAAGAATTAACCGACTCATGATCTAGAATTAGCAGCGGTGGTGTTTGCTTTGAAAATATGGAGACATTACCTTTATGGGGTTCACGTGGATATTTTCACCGATCACAATAGCCTTCAATACATGTTCAGCCAAAAGGATTTGAACCTTCGGCCGAGAAGGTGGTTGGAGTTATTGAAGGATTACGACATGAGTGTGTTGTACCATCTAGGAAAGGCAAATGTGGTGGCGGATGCCTTGAGTAAAATGTCCATTGGGAGCGTGGCTCATATTGAAGAGGGAAAAAAGGAGATAGCAAAGGATATTCACAGGTTAGCTTAGCTGGGAGTGCAGTTGGTGGATTCAGCTGAGGGCGGAGTAGTACTACAGAGTGGGTCAGAATCCTCGTTAGTTATCATGGTTAAGTCAAAGAATGATGAAGATCCCCTACTGCTTAAGCTGAAAGAAGCAGTTCTAAGGAAAGAAGTGGAGGCTTTCTCCAAAGGAGGAGATGGTGTGCTTCGTTACCAGGGCAGACTATGTGTTCCGGATGTTGATAACTTGAGACAGCGGGTACTGGCAGAAGCACACAGCTCCAGATATTCTATACCACCCAAGTGCCACTAAGATGTACCATGACCTATGAGAAATCTACTGGTGGAACGGCATGAAGAGAGACATTGCATAATTTGTGGCTAAGTGCCCGAACTGCCAGTAGGTTAAAGTTGAACACCAAAGACCTAGGGGTATGACTCAAGATATTAACATACCAATGTTGAAGTGGGAAGAAGTTAATATGGACTTCATTACAGGTCTACCTCATACTCGTCGGTAGCATGATTCAATTTGGGTGATAGTAGATCGGATGACAAAGTCAGCACATTTCCTCCCAGTTAAAACTGCAGACTCAGTTGAGGATTATGCTAGACTGTACATCCGGGAATTAGTCAGACTGCATGGAGTTCCCATATCCATCATTTTAGATAGAGTTACCCAGTTCACCTCGCGTTTCTTAAAGTCATTTCAAAAGAGACTTGGTACTCAGGTCAAGCTCAGCATAGCTTTTCACCCTCAGACAGATGGAAAGGCTAAGCGGAAAATTTAGACCTTAAAAGATATGATGAGATCTTGTGTGATCGACTTCAAGGGCAGTTGGGATGATTACCTACCTCTCATTGAGTTTGCATACAACTACAGCTACCACTCCAGTATTCAGATGGCCCCGATTGAGGCATTATATGGTAGAAGGTGTAGGTCTCTTATAGAGTGGCTTGAAGTTGGGAAAGCTACCTTGATAGGACCGACTCAGTTCATGAAGATATGCAGAAAGTGCAACTGATCAGAGAAAGGTTAAAAACAGCTCAGAGCCAACAGAAATCATATGTTGATGTGAGGAGGAGAGAGTTAGAATTTGTTGTTTATGATTGGGTGTATCTGAAAATTTCACCCATGAAAGGGGTGATGAGATTTTGAAAGTAAGGAAAACTCAGTCCGAGGTATGTAGGACCCTACAGGATTTTGAGGCAAATTGGCAATGTGGCTTACGAGTTAGAATTACCTTCGAAGTTAGCATCCGTGCACCCAGTCTTCCATGTGTCACTGTTAAAGAAGTGCATCAATGATCCGAGCTCAGTTGTACCACTAAACAATTTGGGAGTGAAGGATAGTCTCTCTTATGAAGAGCTCCCAGTTCAGATCCTATACCGTTAGGTTCGTGAGATGGGAAACAAGGAGGTCGCTTCAGTGAAAGTCTTGTGGAGGAACCAGCTAGTTGAGGGAGCAACATGGGAGGCAGAAGCAGACATGATGGTCGAATACCCTCATTTATTCCCTTTCAGTTTAGTTTCAACATCAGGTATTAAATTCCTCCTCAATACTCTATTCAGTTCCATACTCATCAGCTCTATTTAGATTTTCAATATGCACTCTAGATGTGTTAACTTAGTTAGTATGATTAAATCAGTTCAAAGTCAGTATTCTTTCAGAAATCAGTTTATAATTTCATTTTGGGAATTGCATCTCTTTTTCAAGTGTTCCAACAGCTTTAGCCTTCATTCGAGGATGAATGATTTAAAGGGTGAGATTTTGTAACACCCCAAAACTTTCCTAGACCAAACTCAGACTTTGCATGAAGAAAACTAGAAGGAACCAGTTGTCTCAGGATGACTCAGACAACTAGTCGTTGTCAGCACCAATGGACCATTGTATGATTCTTTGTTTGAGATGCAAGCCTTCCATCTGGGAACCAACGATTCATGCAATGACCCGTTACGAGGAGTAATGAGTCATTTTGTGGAGCCGTTGTTTCCTAGTATAGAAATCTGCTAGACACCTCCAGAAGAAACGAATGGAACCAACGACTCGTTGTCACCTCTAACGAGTCATCATTTCCACCCATCACCAGATTTCAGTTCCAGGAAGCGTTGACCACGCGCATACCCAACGACCCATTGGTTCCGCCAACGAGTCATTGTGTCGTCTATTAGTGGGGTTCCCAAGTTTGTTTTAAAATCCTACCATTGACAATGAGAGGTACCAATGACCCGTTGGTTCATCCAATGAGTCGTGGTCCCCTTCGTTACCAATTTCCAGTGAGCCCGAAGTTCAGGCCCAGGACATTTGACTGGTCCCAATGAGTTGTGGTGTAAACCAACGACTCATTGTGTCACCCATTGGTCCCCGTCGAGCAGTTTTGAGACTCTTACCTCAAGGGAATTTTCATAACTTTTAGCTATTTTATTTCCTAAACTGCATTGTTTTGGGAACTTTTTGGAGAGAATTAAAGGGGTAATCGGCTAAATCCCTCTAATTTCACTCAACTCTCGATCTCCAGAGCAAAGACGTACCTAACAGTTCTCTCAGAGCAAGCTAGGGATTTCAATTCTTCTCCTTAGATTCCTCAAGGGTTTTCTCAAGGATTTCTACACTAGGTGTGCGAGGAATTCAACAAGGGAATTGTTCTTCTCTTGTGCCCCAAAACCCCTCTGAAATTTTTATCAGTTCTAGCCCTAAAGTTCACAATTAGGGTTCATTTGCCAGTAAATTATGGATTTCATCCTATCATAATTTTGATGAGTATTGAGGGTTGTTGTTAGCTATACATTTGATCATTATTTCCTTTCATGAAATTATATGAATTTAGCCCTAGTTTCTTTGAATATAGTGAATTGAGTATTTCAGCATGTTTTAAATACAAGTGTTTCTTGATTCTGATTGTTCTTGAAATCACCAGGATAGTACAATTGTATGATCAAGAGTAGTTATTGATTGTTTAGTCTCAATCAGTACTCAGTAAATTTTAGTATTCTTACAGAAATGTCAGCTGATCAGTTTGACTATAGTCAGTCTCTTGAGGTGCCAGTAACACCTCCCAGTCCCAATTTTTAGTTATCAGTTATCAGTTATTAGTTTGTTCTTTAGACAGTTACGACGCTTCTAGATAAGCAGCTCTGACCAGTCTTAGAACCAGCACCTTCAGTTTTCATTTTTTTCTTTAGACGGTTACGACGCTTTCAGATAAGCAGCTCTGGACAATCTTAGAACACCAGTTTACAGTTATCCGGTCCTATAGACTCTCAGGGTACTTCCAGATAAGTATTCCTAACTTAGTCTAGGACCCCAGCTTCGAGCTATCAGCTTAGTAGTCAAGTAGGACTATCCAGTGGGAGTAGTACTTAGCACCGAGCATACCGGGGTTCCAGCGCACCTAGGTTCCCAGAACTACATTGCCACCATAGGTTATTGGCCCATCGAGCCCCAGACTTGTGATCACCCAGCTCAGCCACTATACCCTGGAAAGGTACAGTGGGCTTTCCCGGATGGGTTGTATACATTGGACTCCATGTTTAGCTCACGTGGTTATATGTCAGTTATAGACTCTCCCACTTATCAGTACAATTTTAGTTTAGTTCAGTTCAGTTTAGCTCAGTTCAGTCGCTCAGTTCCAGGACATATTTATGATCATCAGTCAGAGTCATTATTGACCATATCAGTTACAGCTCAATTTTATCAGTAGTCAGTATTAGTTGGTCATTTCTTATTATTTCAGTTCAGTTGTTTATTTTCCATGCTTATGGTATATCTCACTTACTCAGTACATTCAAAGTACTGATGTATACTTTGTATGTTGTATCGTATTATGATACAAGCGCAGGTCCTCAGTCTCAGTATCGTCAGTAATTTCCCTCTGACGATATCAGCAGCAACGTCATTTGGTGAGTCCTCATCTTTCGAGAACGATGGTTATTTGTCCAGTTAGTTCTTTATTCAGGTAGACTTTAGAGTTAGTTGGGGGATGGTCCTAGCAACTCATCAGTTAGTAGTTGGCTTTCAAACACAGTTGTTTAGTATTGTTTCCTGTTATGTTTACACTTTCAGCAATATTGATTACATAATTATTTTTATAAAGCTTCCGCTTGTGTTTACTCAGTTTACCAGTGCAATGATAGATAGACCATGGGTTATCTTGGGGTCACTTGTGGTACCAAGTGCCGTGTCTCATCCAGGATATAGACTTGGGTCGTGACACATTAACATCCATCATTGTGTTGAATAAATTAAAATATTTTTTTCCATGTGCATTATATCAAGATTATGTCATAGAATATTATGCTCTCTTTCAAATTTCCTCTCCTGACAATATTGAAGGTGGCAGATCATTTGTAATTTTATTCTTTTTGAATGTTTGTATCATTTTTTAAAACTCGTGATCCATTAGCAAGAACTGACGATGACAGTCAAACTATAATTTTTTACGGCCATATTTTAAAGTGAACTTTTTGATATTTTTCATGTAATACAGAAAAAGATAAATTTCAGTAGTCATCCAACCAGACAACATCTCATACACAAAAAAAATAATTAATATTCCATATTAAAGAAGAATATAAAATAAAATTTTGCTTAGTTGATATGTTATATGTATTTACACCTTCAAACAATAATTGTTTTAACTCGACTTCAAAAGTTACTGGTAAACATCAATCAAACATTTTGGATTAGGAGGACCAGTGACAATACAACTTAAAAATATATAGGACTTATCATACACATCTAAGTGGATGATTATACCCAGTAAGGAATACAAGCCATCAAGAATAGGGTGCAACAGAAAAGAGAATAGTGTGAAACCATCTGCACACAAGCCTAATCAAATATTTCTTGATTCACTAGCAAAATTAGGATAAGTTCAATGAAAATACTTCCAAACTTCTCGATCCAATGGATGACACATAATACTATATGCTCGTCTATTTTCATGGTTCCATCTTATATGAGGAGAAAAGCTCATTGATACGTACAACCTTTATAACCTAGGTATAAGAGATAAATAATACATTGTCTTAACTGAAACTATCTTCCAACCGATAGTCTGTTTAAAAATCATAATGTCTATAAAACTTATAATTTTTTGAATGTCCATCATCTGTATAGAACAACATACAACTATTTTCACAACATAATTCTATCATACAATAATCCTAACTTGAAAAATTAATTTCTTTACCTCATATAAATTCTTAGGTATGTTGAACTCCGGATTAACTAATTCCTCCAAAAGACCAACCATAGAGATTGTAAGAGCTTGAGGAATACTCTGATCTAATTTGATATTGATTATTCCAACTGCAATAGACAACAAAGAATGCGTACTTGATAGTGCTCAAACTCACACCTCCTGCTGAAGTATGAAGCAGACATTGTCAATAAAGAACCTAACTAAGAGTTTGGGGTCGAACCTACAGGGAATATGAAAGATCTAGACTAATGTCGGTAAGTGAACTTATTGGTTAGTTACTCCAATTTGGGGGTTTTAGGAAAATAATAATTAAAACAACGATGGAAATTATCATTTAAAACAAGAATTAAGAATAACTAGGGTTTATGTTCCCCATGGATTCATAATTTCTTCAGGTATACACATGTGATCAGTACCAATGCATACTTATAGAACTAATAACTAGGGTTTATACAAATGATTGGTTCGTTCCTATTGGATGATTATACTCAATCACCGGGTCAGGTCTCATGAGCGGTTTTAAATTATCCGTTATCAATATGTTTCAAATTTAACTATCCTGCAATCATAGCTCAAGTTAATACAATAATCATCAAGATCAAGGCTCTGTTATAATTCTCTTTTCCTAATCTCTACCTCTCTAGGCTCAAGCAAGTAAAGAATTCGGGCAAGTCCTAATGTTGTACACAGTTAAGAAACATTTGAAGATGAAGAGAATACAATACAAGCATTTTGCATTGTTTTTGAATCACTTTTGTGTATCCCTAGCTCGTTAATACATCATGGTTCCCACAACCCTAGCTATGGAGGTTTTAGCCTCTCATAGTTGCAAGGTTGTGATATGCATTCATAATTACACACATAATTAAATACTTACAATGGTAGTTGAGAGAAAAGATTCTTTGAATATGTAATAAAAATCTCAAGAACAATTGATAAAGATTAAGAAATAATCCAAGAAAAGGTTGATCACAAGTTAATCAACTCAATTCTATGTTTTTCCCTTGAATCCCCATTGATTTCATGTTTCTATCACTTCTCTCTAATGTTCTCTAATTAGCTACTAAAAATAAAACATAAAAGGTATTTATACAGACATAAGAATCCTTTTCCTAAGCTAACAGGGTGGTTTTCCATAACTGGTGCCGCCTGAGCCACGAATGATCATACGACCCATAGTAGGATTGTACAGGTGGTACCTATTGTCCGTAAGTCCTTGGCTTGCTGAAATTTTAGCTAAGTGTTGGGCACTGGTATGACTCGTACATGCTTTCTACAAATCGTTCTTTGGTTTCGTGGTCTGGCTCTGAGAACTCTACATCTTCTGAAATTAATCACGAGTGTTGTGGTACGACTCGTACCTCCCAGCCACGACTCGTACTGTCTGAGGTTCTTCTTAGCACTAATAATTCTCTAAATTTCACCACTGCTCCTGGTATAATTCGTACATGGTTGCCACGATTCATAAATCCATCTGTATCAGGAGTCTGCCTTTGTGCAATTCCTTCTAAATATTTCCATGACTCAAGTTACGGCTCATACCATTGTGGTACAGCTCATACTGAGAGTCGTAGGTTGCATTGTTCCCTGTTTAGCCATCTAAAACTTGTCATGATCCTCAGTATAGCTCGTACTATCAATGTACGGCTCGTACTAAAATGACACTTTACCTCATTTTTTGCACTTTCAGGCTTCTTTTGCACATTCTTGCTCCAACACTTATTTTTCCTGATATCAAAGAAAAAGTGTCTTATATCCATATAAACACACCTAAGTTCATGCTATTTTCTTAGTTTTGAGCGTCGAAAACGTTGTAAACTCACAACACATCAACACCCTCAACTTAAGACTTTTGCATGTCCTCAGGCAAAGAAAAGAAAAACTAAACACGACGCTCAATTAGAAAATAAACCTAGGATACTACAGCCAATGCCAAATAAAGTTTGCACTATAAATCCAACAACTTTTGACCCTTATTCTGTGAACCAATATTAGCACATGCACTACAAGCAATCACAAAACATGATAAGCAGGGATCAAGACATGTCATCTAGCTATTAATAGGCAATCAAGTCATCACCGATGGCTTTCCACACAGACCACTAGTAAGATTAAATATAAACCATGTACCCTCACATCAAACGAAGTCCCCACTCATAGATATAGTAACAGATATGGGATGGGACTGAACAAGCGAGACTCTCACTCTCACAAAGAAGTTCCAAATACTATGTATCAGATACCATAGGCTTGTCCTTATTTTCTCTACTTCATTCTATCAGATGGTCAGATTAGGATCACTATAAGAGTTGATTCGTCTTGTAATGTAGGCTTTAGGGCTGGACATGATAAATATGGGATCTTTTTAAGTGACTAACCCTTCCTTGGCACTACATACATTTGCTCCATCTTTCACCTATTTCACCCTTTTTGCTTTTTCTTCTTTTTCCTTCCTTTTCACCCCTTTTTATGCTCTTGTATGAGTGTGGTATATTTTCAACCTTTTTCAAGCATTATTTTCTTTTTCAATTTTCTTTTTAAAATTTTTTCATCTTTTTTTTTCATCTGTCACACCACGCCTCATTTTTCACTTTTTTCTCTTTTCTCTCCCTTTTTCTCCTTCCCACTATTTATGCACGCCTACTCTAGCCACCCTCAACTTAGACATTTTGTCTATGTTGAGGTTCGCAATGTCCAAAGAGGGATCAGGGCAAAAACAGGTTCATTATAAAAAATGGGTACAGTTTATCAGTTAATCACAGAAAAATGGTTTATTAAAGACTCAAAATTGGGATCAAGGGAATCATATAATTTTGGTAGGGTCATTTAAGATAAAAATGGGCTCAACAAAGACGACCTATGATCCTATCCTAACCAACCATTCTTAACCTATGCAAAGACCAACGAGGCAAGTTCTAGATCTGCAACGCAATACTGAACTATGCATCAAACCTAACTCACTCATGGCACATCACTTATATTCACTCTACCTGTCTGGTTTATGCATGGCTTAACAAGACTACTTATGCTAATACACTAAATGACATCAAAAGATCCACAGAAATCATGCATGCAGTCACAAGTACACAGCTAATTCATCAAAAAATTTTAGACGGGGTCAATTTTTTCAAAAATCCAAAACTAGTACAATTTTATTGGCTGAGTACTCCTAAGCTACTTAATAATTAAATAAAAAAATCACAAAATAAAAAAATAAAATCCTAAACATGTCAGTTCTACTAGATAGCATGCCCGAGGGAAAAAACACAATAAGAAAAACCCTTGGACAAATCCAAAAAGCCAAAAATACAATTACACCCCGTCCCTTTTTGAAAATTGTGCTTCGTCCCCGAAGCGTGAACTACAAGAACAAAGGGAAGGAAACATACTTGTGGCTACTCATACTTCACCATTCATGGGTTGCCTCCCATGCAGCGCCTGATTTAACATCGCGGCATGACATAACTCTTGCGACTCTTCAGGCATCATCAAGGTATACTACCTTTATTCCTCTTAATTCCTCCACATCTCCTAGATATAACTTTATTCTTTTCCTGTTCACTTTGAACCTTCTTCCTTCTTTATTCTCAAGTTCCACTGCACCGTATGGAGACACATGTACTACTCTATAGGGTCCCATCCATCTAGATTTCAACTTTTCAGGGTGCAACCGGAGCCTTGAATTGAACAGTAGGACCAAATCACCTGTGCTAAACTCCCTTTTTGCAATCTTATTGTCATGGTAAATCTTTGTTCTCTCTTTATAAATAGTCGTGCTCTCATAAGCTCTAAGTCGGAACTCATCCAACTCATTGAGTTGGTTAGGTCTCAGCTTGGCTGCTTCATTCTAGTTCATATTCAGCTTTTTCAAAGACCATAGCGCTTTATGCCTAATTCGACCAGTAAATGACATGATTTGCCATAAACCAGTTGGTATGGAGATGAACTAATGGGGGTCTTATAA
The DNA here is from genome assembly GCA_018107945.1 of Datura stramonium. Lineage (NCBI taxonomy): Eukaryota > Viridiplantae > Streptophyta > Magnoliopsida > Solanales > Solanaceae > Datura > Datura stramonium. The sequence goes on along the minus strand of JACEIK010002729.1, from coordinate 111,718 downwards.
GTTGTTCGACAAGCCCATGGTGCATCATCGAGCTTCCTAGGTCAATCTGTCCGGCTAGTATTCACTGTTTTGGCAAGAATGGTCTTTATCTCCCTGTTTGAAACTTCCACTTGTCCACTTTACTGAGGATGGTAAGGTGTTGCTACCTTGTGCTTGACGCCATATTTTTCCAACAGGGTTCTAAAGAGGAGGTTATAAAAGTGGGATCCACCATCACTGATAATAGCTCTGGGAGTGCCAAACCCGGTGAAGATGTGCTTCCGAAGAAATGTTGTAACACTTTTTCCTTCATTATTTGGTAGTGCAATAGCCTCCACCCATTTGGAGACATAGTCCGCTACCACCAAGATGTATTTCATCCCATATGAGCAAACAAATGGGCCCATGAAGTCTATACCCCACACATCAAACAACTCAACTTCCAGAATAGGGGTCAATGGCAACACATGTTTATTGGTAATACCACCCTGCCTTTGGCATTGATCATAGGACTTGGCGTAATCATATGCATCTTGGTAAATAAAGGGCTAGTAATATCTGCATTGTAAGATTTTATGTGCAGTTCTAATACCACTATGATGATCTCCAACTGGGGATGAATGACGGGCCTCTGTAATGCTCAACATCTCTACTTCCAGCACACACCTATGAATGATCCCATTTGCACAAATGCGAAATAAGTATGGTTCAACCCATTAATATCTCCGGGCATCAAATAAGAACTTTTTCTTCTATTAAGGAGTCAGGTCTGTCGGTATCATATCGCTAACCAAGTAATTTGCAAAATCGGCAAACCAGGGAATCAAATCCTGAGATACAGATAGCACCTATTCATCGGGGAAAGCATCATCAATATCAATCTCCTCTCTTTGCCTAGCTTCAAACTCTATCCTGGATAGATGATCAGCTACCTGATTTTCTGTTCCTTTCCTATCTTTAACCTCAAACTTGAATTCTTGAAGCAATAGCACCCACCGAATCAATCTGGGTTTAGCATCCTTTTTAGATATCAGGTACCTCAAAGCGTCATGCTTTGTATGGATGATCACCTTGGTTTCAAGCAAGTATGCTCGAAATTTTTCGAATGCAAAAATAGCTCATGTTTTGTGACCATGTAATTCTTATAGACTATGTTGAGTATTTTACTAGTGTAGTAGATAGGATAAAAAAATCTTTGCTCTTCGTTGGCCCAAAAAAGAACCAAGAGCGACCTCGCTAGCATCACACATTACCTCAAATGGAAGAGACCAATCTAGAACTATGATGATAGGAGCAGTGGTGAGTTTCTCTTTCAAGCACTCAAAAGCCCTTAGACATGCCTCATCAAATACAAATTTTACCTCCTTTTCAAGTAATTTGCACAGTGGCTGTGAAATTTTTGAAAAGTCCTTGATAAACCGTCTGTAGAATCCTGCATGCCCCAAAAAGCTTCTGACCCCTTTTACAAAAATAGGGGGCGGAAAACCATCTATAACCTCAATTTTTGCCTTGTCCACCTCAATCCCTTTTCCCGAGATTTTGTGACCCAGCACTATTCCTTCCTTAACCATTAAGTGACATTTTTCCCAATTTAGGACCAGATTAGTTTCTTCGCATCTTTTCAATACTTTTCCCAAGTGGTTGAGGCAAGATTCGAATGAGTCACCCACAATGTTGAAGTCTTCCATAAATACTTGAATGGTGTCCTCCACCATATCTGAGAATATAGACATCATGCAGCGCCTCGAATATGGTCGGTGCATTGCACAACCCAAATGGCATTCTTATGAAAGTGAATGTTCCATACAAACAGGTGAAGGTCATCTTTTCTTGGTCTTCTGGAGCGATGGTAATCTGATTATATCCTGAGTAGCCATCAAGAAAATAATACAAACCTCAACCTGCCAATCTGTCAAGCATCTAATCCAAGAATGGCATTGGAAAGTGGTCCTTTTGGGTCCAATGGTTGAGTTTTCTATAATCCATGCATATACGCCATCCTGTGACTGGTCCTGTTGGTATCATCTCATTCTTCTCATTGGATACCATTATGATCCCGTCTTTCTTCGGTACACACTGTATTGGACTCACCCACTTGCTATCTGTGATGGGGTAGATTACACCAGCATCCAGCCACTTGATGATCTCCTTTTTTACTACTTCTTGCATTGGGGGGTTTCAGGAATCACTGATGTTCTATACTTGGTGTGCAGTTTGGCTCGAGTTAGATCTTGTGAGTACATATTCCTGGAGGGATCCCGATGATATCAGTTATGGTCCAGCCAATTGCCTTTTTGGGCCTTTTTAGTATTTTGATCAAAGCTCCCACTTGACCGTCCAACAAATTTGCTGCGATTATTACTGGTAGAGTATTGTCTTCACCCAGAAATGCATACTTGAGATAGGGAGATAATGCCTTCAGTTCAAGGACTGGTGGTACCTCCACAAATGGCTTAACTAGTGGCGTTGAACAATTCTTTAGATCCACGTCTAACTTCTTTGGGCTGAAGTTATATAACCCCATTCCATTTAAGGCGTTCACTGCCTCCGTGTATTCTGGTACTCCGTCTCCCTCATAATTCATCAAGATAACTACTAATGTATCAATAGTCATCATCTTCTCACAGGCATTAGCAGCTACTCATATTCCATCTGGGTGTTTGTAAAAGGGATCATTCCTTTGATGTGTCCTGACAGAATCACAAGAGAAAAACAAAGAAAATGTAAATGGGGAAATAACAACCATAAGTCAAATACAAACAATTAATCTAGTCTTAGCCGTATTCCCCAGCAACGGTGCCACTTTTTGATAACGCTCAAACTCACATCTCCTGCTGAAGTATGAAGCAGACGTTGTCAATAAAGAACCCAACTAAGAGGTTGGGGTCGAACCCACAGGGAATATGAAAGATCTAGGCTAATGCCGGTAAGTGAACTTGTGGGTTAGTTACTCCAATTTAGGGGTTTTAAGAAAATAATAATTAAAACAATGATTGAAATTATGATTTAAATCAAGAATTAATAATAACTAAGGTTTGTGTTCCCTATGGATTCATAATTTCTTCGGGTATACACACGTGATCAGTACCAATGCGTACTTGTAGAACTGATAACTAGGGTTCATTCAAACGACTGGTTCATCCCTATTGGATGACTATACTCAATCACCGGGTTAGATCCCATGAGCGGTTTCAAATTATCCGTTATCAATATATTCCAAATTTAACTATCCTGCGACCACAACTCAAGTTAATACAATGATCATCAAGATCAAGTCTCTATTGTAATTCTCTTTTCCTAATCTCTACCTCTCTAGGCTCAAGCAAGTAAAGAATTCCGAAAAGTCCTAACATTGTACACTGTTAAGAAACGTTTGAAGATGAAGAGAATAAAATACAAGCATTTTTCATTGATTTTGAATCACTTTTGTGTATCCCTAGCTCGTTAATCCACCATGGTTCCCACAACCCTAGCTATGGAGGTTTTAGCCTCTCATCATTGCAAGGTTATGATATGCATTCATAATTAAACACATAATTCAATACTTACAATGGTAGTTGAGAGAAAAGATCCTTTGAATATGTAAGAAAAATCTCAAAACAATTGATAAAGATCAAGAAAGAATCCAAGAAAAGGTTGATCACAAGTTAATCAACTCAATTCTATGTTTTTTCCTCGAATCCCTATTGATTTCACGCTTCTCTCTAATGTTCTCTGATTAGCTACTGAAAATAAAATATAAAAAGTATTTATATAGACATAAGAATCTTTACCTAAGCTAACAGGGTGATTTTCCATAATTGGCTCCGCCTGAGCCACGACTGATCATACGACCCGAAGTAGGATTATACGGGTCATACCTGTTGTCCTAAGTCCTTGGCTTGCTGAAATTTTGACTAAGTGTTGGGCCTGGTACGACTTGTACATGATTTCTACGAGTCATGCTTTGCTTCTATGGTCTAGCTCTGAGAACTCTGATATCTTCTGAAATTATTCACGAGTGTTGTGGTACAACTCGTACCTCCCAGCCACGACTTGTACGTTCTGAGGTTCTGCTTAGCACTGAAAATTCTCTAAAGTTCACCACTGCTCTTGGTACGATTTGGACATGGTTGCCATGATTCGTAAATCCATCTGTATCAGGAGTATGGCTTTGTGCAATTCCTTCTGAATATTTCCACGATTCAAGTTACGGCTCGTATCATTATTGTATGGCTCATACTGAGAGTCATAGTTGCATTGTTCCCAGTTTAGCCATCTGAAACTTGTCATGGTCCTCAGTATGGCTCGTACCATCAACGTACGGCTCGTACTGAGACTGACACTTTAGCTCATTTTCTGCACTTTCAGGCTTCTTTTGCACATTCTTGCTCCAACACTTATTTTTCCTAAAATCAAAGAAAAAGTGCCTTATATCCATATAAACACACCTAAGTTCATGCT
>JACEIK010002729.1:36557-83032 GCA_018107945.1 Datura stramonium | reverse complement strand
ATAGTGAAATTATTTTTAAGAAAAATTTCTACAAACCAATACTTTAGTTTGGTTGAATTCTGCGATGACCCGATCAATGTCGAACAATAAATGTATCAATATCCGAGTTGTTCGCTAACAATAAACACACAACATGTTCATGTTTCGAGATTTGTGCTTCTCTTTTGTTGCCTTTGTTAGTAGGTTGGTTTTAGTTGTCTAACTAGCACATAACCAAAATTGTTTAATGTACCAAAGAATATGTAGTACTTTATAGCATGTGGTTCAAGTACTTACTGCAATACATAGGTCCTTTAGAAGGAGACTATAGCCAAACCACATGATAGCACTCAATGTAAGAAAGAAAGAAAGGGTGAAGGGCATGAATTCCACACTCTTTGTCCGAATCACTTGAAACTGCATTAAAAAACTTAAGAGTTGGAACTTGTAATTTATCATTGAAAAAAACTTTGAAATGACGTTATTAGTATAGTTGGTCATATCATCTTACCACAATGCTAAGAGGTGCTGCAAAAACAGCCACTGCTACGGTTACACAAATCCAACCCACAACTTGTACTCGAAGGGCTCCGTTCAAAGGGAATAAAGTGACTAGAAATATCAGTGTGTACAATCCTCCAATCAATGATACCAAAAGCCTTACCGTCTGCCTCTGTTTAATTTGCATATTCAGAACAACAAACTACATATGTAACATTTTCTTACTTCCCTACTATTTAACAAAAATATCCCTCTATTTTAATTTGTTTGTTCTACTTCTCTTTTTAATTCATTTAAAAATGAATGTCTCTTTTCTATTTTAGCAATTCTTTAGTTTTAACTTTCCACATAACATGTTTAAGACTATTAAAAAACATTATGGTACATTTGACATATATTTAGTATAAAACCAAAAGATTTAAAAATATTTTTTATTTTCTTAAACTTCAGGCTTAGTTAAAATAAGACAAACAAATTGAAACAGAACGAGTAAATAAGTACTGCCAACTATAATACATCAAAATCGAACTGCACTCTCATTGTAATTTGGCAGTGCTTACCCTAGCCTCCTTGGATGCGTAGAGAATGAAAATGGAGATGTAAATGGTCTCGACAATGCAACCGAGGGAGTTGATGGAGACGAGAAGGATGGCATTTTTCTTGATAAATGCATAATACATCCACAACAAGGACGAAAATAGTGCTACCACGTACGGCACCGATTGAAAACCCATGGTCGATTTTTCTTTGCAGATTCGGCGGAATGCTTGCCTGCGACATCAATATAATTCAAAATAAGTGCCTGTCTAAGAAAAATAAAATTCTTTTTGTTAGAAGTAAATAAAGATGATTGCTTACACGGGAGCTAAGAAGACCAATAAGGAGATAATATTTCCTGTAACATACAAATGGAAAAAAGTAAAAAGAGTTAGTGCTTTCAATATATGTGTGTGGATGGGAGTTGATACTACTACTGCCCATGAATTATATAATTAACAACTTTGTGGATCGGATGAACTGAAGCGCATCCGTAAGTTGGCAAATTAAAATAAGATGGACGAAAGTCAAGTACCGGGAAGGTTTGTCACGCAATACATTCATGAGAATATGCAACGGACAATGTGAATATATTATACTAGGAGTAACTAAAGTTTGGTCACAAGAAAATTGAGCAAGCAAGATATTAAAGAAAGAGATGAAATTTTGAAGAATTACCTAAGACTCCGAATACAAAGAGCCATGGATGGTGGAGGTCAAATATGGACATAGGCTGTTAAAGATACAAATATATGTATATATATGCAAGGACGTTAAATTTTCCTTTCGGAAGAAGGCTTTAGGTATCTTGAGAACCCTTTTGCTCTTTCTCTCTCAAAGGATAGAAGCAAAATTCCACAATTTCATGCAAAGGGGGAGGGACAAAGTATTTATAATGGGGCAAGTATGGTTTGCTCATACAACTCAATCATGTTCGTTGCATGACAAGTGGAGTCTTAATTAGTAGGTGGCGTACGATAAAATCATTCGCCCAAAATAGAGGATTCTCAGCCTCACGTACTCTCCTGATGCGTGCCAATCAGACCGAGAAATTACTACTAAAATTAACAAAATCTAAATTTGGCTTCTAAACCTATTCCAGTCCAACAGTAATATTACCATGAACGCATTAGGCTTGGCCAAGCTCACTGCTTTTAGATAGAAGCTATTATTTACTGTGAGAGAAATTTCTTTAACCCCACTTATTCTATTTTTAGGCTCTTGATTCACACTCAATCAATTGATCAAGAGATTTTAGTTTCACACTTAATCAATCGATTACGTCTCACTTCGAAACTAATTTAGGATGACTGTTTAAAATATGTTTGTATGCATACTATTTTATTCTATAATATTTTTACTATTTTTATGCCAGCCATCAGTCTACTGCAATCTTATTCTTTCATTCAAATTGGGAATGACAACAATTTACGTACCAGTTCACATTTACAAATTATAGTTGTTTTTGTGAGGATACATATATATATATATATATATATATATATATATATATATATATATATATTATATCATGCATTTGTTATAGTGTTATCCGTGAAACAATTGTTTATTTGTTTATTTAGTGTAAGTTTACTTTGAAATAGATCTTGTATTCATTTGTATATCAATGCACGAGAAAGATTAAATCGGCGGTTACGCACATAAGTATAAAGTTTATTTTACGGTTTAAGATGAAAATTGAATAAAGCTATTAGTATATATGATTGTAGCATAAGATGAAAATATTGATTTATCTTAATTATGGAGCGAGTGTAGCTCCAGAAAACTGATTGTGCATTTGTATGTATTGAATGAATGATAGAGATAAGTAATTTATCTTGGCGTAAATTTAATTCTAATCTGTTAGTCTCACAGATACGATATAGCTATTATTAGTTGTGCATGATGTTCAGTGTCTTGATGTATTAAATAGCAAAAATTCATTTCATGGGTCAACATGCCTAATAAATTAGATGGTGAAATGTACATTGGTGAAATAATAATTAATTGATGAAATTCGTGTCTCGATTTAAAGATTGATGATTTACGTCTATGAAAGTTTATAAGTTTTCATGTGCAATCTCGGTAGGTGAATTTTATGTCCAGGTGCATGAAATAAGTATATGAAATTAAGTTATCGGTAATTTAATTTATTTGATTAGTATATGAATCTTAATATGGTGAGTTGAATAAGTTTGGTGAGTTGAATAAGTTCTAATGGAAGAATGCAAAATTAAATTGAGGAATGCTGTTACAAATTTTTAGCAATATAATACATAATTTATTATGATAGAATTAATTTGAAAAGAAAAAAATTAATTTCATAATAGGAAGCCTCATTAATTAATTATGTGGTCTCTATTGTGTTTGAATAATTAGGATTTAACTGAAAGAATTTTTCTTGGTGGAAAAAGAAAATCTGACATTTATCTAGCACGATTGGGACACAATTTACCTAAAAGAAACGTGTAGAATAGTTTTCATACGTTTTAGATTAGGTTTTGGGCTGTCTTATTCATACCTATAAATAGGGTCTTATTCCATCATTGTAGACATATGATTTATGAAAAGAAATACTTGCCCACATAAGTATTACATAATCCGAGAATTGTTTGTGTAACATAATAGATGAATGTGAAACTGGAGGGTCATCTTCTCAATGATATCCATCTTTTTGATGGTCTTTGCTCACGCTTCAAGAGCTATTTCGATTTATACTTTGGTATCTCAAAATTATTAGTTGTCTAGATCATATGCAAATTATTTATCAAACTACTTTCACATTTATAACATGTTATTTTCCATCAATTGGTATCAGAGCCAGGTTACATCTAACTAGATAATTAGGATTTTCATGAAATGTGATACTTAATTCAATGTGTTATAATAAACATGTGTATGTTGTTTTTTCTGAAATTGCACTATTATTTTGTGAGAAGTGTAAATAGTAATTTTTTATTATTCCTGAGTCATGAATATCTGTCTCATATATGTTGATATATGATTAGAATAAACTATAAATTTATATTTTAACCCAAAAATGTGAAAAATCTTTTTAAGCTGAACTGATCATGAATTCAGATGTTTAAAATTTGATAAACTCCGATTGACCTGAAATAAAATAGTTGTATCGAAAAAATTCTGAGAAATTAGACTCATATATGAGCCTCATCACTTTTTGGTCATTTGAGGTTGCTTAGATGAATTCTTGGCCATTTTTTTTAAAAAGAATTATTTGATATAAAATTTGAATAGAAAAATTCATGTGCTGGTAGGGGTTGTTCTTTATGGTCTCCATGGTTAAATATTAGTAATATAATAGATTTACATATTGACTATATNCTATATATCTTCTTTCATATCGAATAATTTTATTATAGGAAATATAATACCCCAAAAATCCCTAAGACTGGACACATGATTTGAAATATAATCAGCAGAAAAATTTGAAAAAAATGACTCAGAACGACTCGTTACACGAGTCGTGAGAAGGAGTAACAAGTCGTGGAACTGATCATGATCAGAATCTGCAGAAAGAGGTCCTGTAGTAACAAGTCAAGGAACGACCCGTTGGGTGATGTAACGGGTCGTGGTTTGAAGTCGTTGTTTGTTTAAGAGATGTCAGGGTTAGATGGTACAAGTCGTGATACAACTCGTTGTAAGGAATAACAAGTCATGGTTAGTACTCATGAGAAGGTTTAGTGAAAGTCGGTGCAGTGACAATGGACGGTCCAACGATCCGTTGTGACGTGTAATGACTCGTGGTGGGTACCCGTTGGGGGAATTTCAGAAGCTAGGTATATAAGTTCAGTGGTGACGACGAGAGGAAGTAACAAGTCGTTGTGGCTTGTAACGACTCGTCCTGTCCAGCCGTTGCTTGAAGATCAGAGGCTGGGGAAAAGTGGAGGGCTATAACGAGCGATGTAACAAGTCGTGGTACTGAAAGACGACTCGTTGAATGAGTCGTGACACCTGACAGTATGATTTTTCCTATGAAATGAGTAAGGGTATTTTCGTAATTTCTAAGCTCCTAAACACTAAACTACATTGCTTTAAACTCTAAAAAAAAGTGTATTAAGGGGATTTAACCTATTCTAATTTATTCAACTCCCATGCACGCAAGTTTAGAAGTTCCCCTTTGAAGATCAAACTTGAATCCCTTAAATTCTTCTCCAAATCTCTTGGGCTTTCAAAGTCAAGTTGATATTCAGCTTATCCAGATATGTAGGACTATGAATGAGAGTTTTCTTTCACTCTCATGCCCAAAATTCTCCTCAATTTCATGAATTCAAGTCTTAATTCAAGTTAATGATCTTATGAGGTTTTAACCCAAATTTTATGAAATTTTCTATGATTTATTTATGGGTCAATTTCTTTCATGTTTCAAAGCATGTTTTAAGATTCATGGGCAGATTTTATACCTCTTTTGATTATCAATCCATGATTTTTAATTTTAGAAAATTATGCCCAATTATGCAAGTTCCATGAAAAGTCAAGTTTATGATGCATGATTTCAAGTATGATGAGATATCTAGCATGATTGAATGTTTATAAATTATCTTTTATAAATTCATGATTTCGACTTATGAAGTCTATCTCAAGTATGCATGATTTTAAGATTTGGGAAAGCCCACATAAGTTAGTCGCCTTCCTCTCTTCTTCCTCCTTCCCCTCTCTACCCACAACGAACAACCACTGCAAGCCGCAGTGTAACCAGCCGCCTCCGACCAACTCTGGCTGTGTGATACAAACACCGTCGAGCAAATCCCCGATTTCTTCCCTCCACCTTTAGTCAAAATTCCATCCGATTGGTGACTCACTTGGACTGTGAAATTTTGACAGGTTCCTAAAAATCTATCTCTGGTTTGGATGCTTTTACATATTATTGTTGCTACTCCTTACTTATTCTCATAATAAGATTTGATGTTAATTGTGTGTGTTAAATATTGATTTATCTCTAGTTAATTATCATCCTCCTATGCTTGTATTTATGAGAAAAACTCTCAATTGCTATGAATTTTTATTGAGCCTCAATTCTCGGTTATGTATGATTTGGTCACTGATGTCGTCATCCCACCTAGTTAAATACGTATTTGAATGTTAAATTCTGGACATGGTAATCCTTTATCGAAATTTCTTTTGTTCAAACCGCTAAATTTATTATGATCTCGTTACCTTCCGAATAAGGTTTGATTAGTTTTCCCTAAATCAATTTGTGAGTTACTAATCTTTAACTATGTGACAGTATGAGTGTTTGATTAGTTTTGGTGAAACTATCATTAGAGGGAGCCATTGATTGATTTTAGTTGCTAATTGACTCTTTTCTTGTTAAAGATTTCATCTTTGTTTGTTTGATTCATAGTGTATAATCACTTTAGTATTTATGTATTTATGAAAAATGCATACTCAAATCCACCTGTTTCCTTTTCCTCTGTCTCCTTAATTACATGATAACTCTTAGTACATGTTTATTTTTGGTAAATTTCTATAGCTTGGACCAAATTGTTTTCTTTCTTTTTTGGAATCAATTCTGGATATCCTTTACATGTTAAGTATGGCAAGGCAATTGATGAATGATTATTGTTCATCTTAATTCGAAATCATGTGACTAATTGGTTATTTATTTTGGTAATATTGAGTGATTTGTTAGTTCTAGGTGGTATTAGTCTCTCATCTGATAAATATGGTAACTTAAGATTTTCTTGTAACCATCTTGATAAGTCTATTCAATTCTTATAATTGATTCATTTGCTTAAGGAAAACTGGTATGACTGATTTAAACCAACCTTAATTAACATAGTGCATGTTTAATTATGGTAAGACTTGATTTTTTTATACATTCTGATTTGACTTTACTGATAATGTCTTTTGATTGATTTTTCTCGATTATTTACTTATTTGATTAGGTGACTTGATTGACATTTATTTTCTGCCCATACTAAATATGATTTTAGTATATAGGCATATCATCTTCCTTCTCCAAAAGGGGGACGACTCACAATCTAATAGCAAGCATATCTATACCGTTCCCTTCTCTGTATATGTTCTTACACTTTCAAGGTGTTTACATCCCAACTGCTCTCATTTTCATGTCTTTCTATCAAAATCAATATTATTCTCTCCTCTCTCATACACAGTAAAAAAATTTGTTTCTCAAGTCTCGTTACTTTAAGTACAAATCACTAGTTAGCTTGCTTATAGTTATAAATATTGATTATTTTTAAATGATAAATTTGTTATTTTGCTTAACTGTCCTCTTGTGTAACCTAGATCACGTCCTAATATATTGCTTGTCATAAATTGTTAATTTTATTTGGTTTCTTTAGGTATATTTTGAATAATAATAAGTTTTATATTTTGATGTTGCCATTGCAATACCCGTAATGTATTCACTATGCGTGTTTAACCCTTTAAGTAGGTCTCCTCTCTCATGTATAGAGACTTGGACGACTTTGTCAGGGTTTGGAGTTGGCACGATTTTGATAAGCATTTGAATTGTATTTATTTAATTAATTTTCTTCATATGTAATCTTGTAATAATTATGTACAACGGCGATAATAGTGAAAAGAGATTATTAAAGGGGGTGGAAAATTATGTGCTAGTTGCTAAAAAATTTTAGGTTCCTTACAAGTTTTTTTATTTTATGATTGTTTGTTACAAGCTTTATTTATTTATCATTAATTATGTAAATGTTATCCCTTAACATATAGTTATTGTATTAAAAAAAAAAATTATGAGGTCTAATTCTAAACCTTTTAAAATTAAGCCGACCATTTTCACGGAATCAATATCAATCCAAGATTTTCAAAGTTTTTGTATTTATATGTAGAAATTTTATGTGTTTATATTTTTAAAAAAATTCATTTTGACTTCTTAAATATATTATTATTATATTTTCAACTTAAAACCGACCTCCAATTAATTTTTTTTGCTAAAATTGAGGATCACGATTCATATTAGTGTTGTCATCTCGATAAAGCAACAAACATTTTAATACTTTTAACTCTTTTTAAGATTGTCTAATATTTGAAAAGAAGTGTTCTAACTGTTATAAAGTGTACATAAATTATAAAATTAAAAAACCAAAAATAATTATTACTTTAAAAATATTTTTTTTGGGTTAATTAAGAGTTATATATTGTGAGTTAGCAAACAAATATCGTTTAGAATATTTTTTTAATCTTTTCAAATGTCCTTTTCCTTGTTTGTTCGGATATCTTGGCTCTTTTAATTTCCCCATCCTTTAAATTATTCGCATATTTAATAAATAAGTTTATATTGCTGAAATCACCTAGTATAACTTAAAAAAATAGTTTAAAATATATAACACTTCCTCCTTTGAATAAAAATAATTTTTTTGTTTAAAGTAAATAAGTTGGAGTTGTTTATCACCTATTTATTTGTTTATATTAATTAGAGTATTAATTTAATTTATGAATTAATTTAAATAAAGATAATTTAATATTTTAAATTAAATTTTATATGTCTAATTAGGAAATAACTTAATTATTATTTTGTCACATAGTTTCGCATTAATTTAGTGAATGACTTAATCTATGTTTAATTTATTTATGTAGTAATAAAATAATCCTTTTTAACTATCTTGTGTACGAAATATTTTGAAATATTATATTTTTATTTTGATATGTTTGCATTATCTTATTACTTAAATTGTGGCTAACCATGAATTTATTTTAGTTCACACTTGAACATTTAATTGTGTTGAAATAAGTTTTATATATAAAAATTTTAGCTATGTCTTGTCGTTTAGTCTTCTCATTAATTAGTAGATAATTTAATTTATATTTAATTTACTTATTTTAATAAGATTTTATTTATCTGATCACATAGTTATATTAATTTTAATAATAATTGACTATTTATTTGATCAATTACTAAATTCCCCACATAATTGATGAATCCGAAAGCGGACCCACATTATGAACCTCGAAAAGTGCCTAACACCTTCCTTTCGAGGTAACTTGAATCCTTACGATTTTCGATAACGTAGGCTAGTACTTAAACAGATTTTTATGTAATTAGTTTGAGTATTTGGTTCTAATGCACCTTAATTCGTTAGGTGGCGACTCTCTCTTCAAATTAATTCTTAAAGAGTTTCACTTGTCGAGTTCTAAACTTCGCGAGAAAAGTAAGGATGCGACAGCATGACAACTCTGATGGGGATACACTTAGGTTCCAACCATAACGGATTTGTTTTACGTGGGATTTTGTTTGCTTTTTAAAAAAAAAACTTTTCCTTTGGTAATTAATTATTTTTCCTTTCATATCTATTGTCATGTTTCAATTTATATTTAGTCCAAATATTTTACCCTTTATTTGTTTTCTTATTTAGTTGATTTTCTTCCATGTTCAACCCCTTTCCTTTTGCCTCTTATTTGCTTCCTTGTTTAGCTAAATTGTTTCCATACTTAACCATTTTCCTTTTTATCATTTGATTGCTTCCTTTTTTGGTCAATCTACCATGTTTCATCCCCTTTCTTTTACCCATTTATATGTTTACTTGATTTGTTGATTTACATCCACATATATCCTTTTCCTTCTCTCATTTCTTGTTTTATAGATATTTACTTTATTTTTTATGAATCATTATCTCTTTAAACGTGAAATCAACGAAAAATTTCCTTTTCTTTGATTTACTTGTTATTTTGTTTGTCTTGCCTTATAGTTATTATGTTCTTTATTTATCATGTGATTTGCTAAATATTTTTCATTACGTGCTGTACTTCTATAAATTTTCATTTCCTCTCATATACTCCTCCATTTGGAATTTTTTTCTTTGGAACGGTTGCATGATCACATGGACGTTTATTTCTAAAACACTCGTGTGGAAAATGTCTTGTGGATTGATCGATCGATTTTCCATGAGTTCTCACTCTCAAGTTGTTCGCTTGAAGCCGCGTCTACACCCACTCCATGCTCTTTAGATCTTGGCCAGCGAGGTGGGCGTTCGGGTCATCGGATTGGATATGAGAATTTCATTTTGGATATTTGATTTTCGGATTAATAAGTACAATCCAAATCCAATCCAAATAAGTTGGATCAGTTCGGATTGTTTAAGTTGATTCCCGGACTAATCGGTTTTGATTTTTCGGGTTTTCGATTTTGACTTTTTGAGCTTTAAGGTAGATCATAACAAGTAACAACCTCAATCACCCTAATACTTTGCTCCTTGAAATTTATAAATTTCTACAATTAACAAGAATTGAGGTGGCTCTATCGCCCATGCGTGTATTAAACTTTACTTACTCGTGAAATATTTTATATTTGATTAATAGAAAATCTCATATTGATTTAATATTATGATGAATTCGTAAATATTAGTTTATTGGATCTTGAAAATTAGACTTATTAGTATTGGACACAAATGGTATGAGTAATTGAGTAAGATTAAATATAAGGTATAAAAAATTTGAATTTATGATTTTTTTAATATTTTTAATTATATTAGTTTTTTTTTGTTTTTGAAAATTTTTAAAAATGAAATTCAAAAATCCAACCCAAAGATCCAAAAAATTTGAATTTCAGATTGGCTAAAACAATGCCCACCCCTACTTGACCGTGTGTCCTTTATTAAGGAATACACATCATATTACACCTAGAGTCGCGACGCTCATGGTGCGTCAAGACTAATAATTATTTATTGCCATAGTCTTAGGGGATTCTCAATCCTGAAAAGGACGTCTTCATAATCTATGTGCATTTAAATTATTCTCTTTTCCTTATTCCCTTTATTTGTTTTCTTGTTTAAATTATTATATTCTTCCATGTTTAACCCTTTTTCTTATTTTCTTTATTTGTTTCATTGTTTAAATTATTATATTCTTCCATGTTTAGCCCTTTTTCCTTATCCCTTTATTTATTTCCTTATTTAAATTATTTACTACATGTGGCAATCCTCTTCCTATTTTCGTGATTTCTTGTGTAATGTTATTATTTCATGATTAATATTTTTCAATTATATGTGTTTATTTGAAGTAACTTATGACATGTTTACTGCAGTCTTCTTTATTTCTTTTTATCGCTTTATTAAGTATTTTGGATTTTCTTAACTGCTTATGAATTAGCTTTTTTATTATGTGTTAATAGCTTTGTATATTGTCATTCCACTCATATTTTCTACATTTGGAAACCTCTCACTATCTTTCTTATTGCACATGGTAGTGCTTTGCACTTCTCCAAATTTCTTTCAAAATCCATTTAGAGGGGATTTGGCATATACGTGGGGTGAATAGATGGTTTACTGCCATGTGACCGTGCCCTTCTCGCATAGAAAATCTTTCAGTCGTATCTATCCAACTCTTAAAAATTTATGTGGAAGTCATGCATGCATTATCCCTAGGAGATTTCGATATCCTTGGGTATTAAGACCATTAGTTTGACTTTTTCCAAAGTCCAAGAGACTATAATCTCGAAAAGGAAATTATCATATCTATTTGCATTTTTATTTGAGGTCAATATGCTAAAATGTAGACTATTTGCTCCTTGAATTGGGAAGGGCAAAACTAACATTTTATGATATGGGTATTAGCACAAATTCACATTGTGTAAGCTGAAAAGAAGTCAAAGAAGGAAGATCATTTCCATTTAGGCTATAGCTTTATTTTTGTAATTTATTTTTGTAATATTTCATTATGTAAAATAAAACAATAATTTATTTATGTATTTAGGAATATTAGTGGAGCAAATGAAATGATAAATTAATACATATTTGTCTTCAAAATGCGCTAGACCTACCTGCGGTACAGAAGAGGCCCCCAAATTAGGAAACGCATCAATGTGTTTATTTTCTTTGACCATAGACTTACGCTATATTATGTTTGATTTCACTACTAATTTAATCTTGTTTTTTATTTTTTTATTATCCCCATCCTAAGGTTGGTTTGTGCATAACTTCCGACATTGCCTTTCTCTTAGTCGGTTCACCAAAGTAAGAGGAAAATAGATAGCCGATAATAGTTCGGCGGAGACAAATTGATCTGACCACTCCAAGAGATTCCACTGAGATTTCAGAGAGGAGGTATCCACTTGAGTATAATGACATGATACTAAGGATGAAACAATGGATTTTAGAACTTGAGGGAATTATCACGAGTTCGTAATATAACCAACCTATCGGTCCCCTTTGGAAACCGTTGGGGTAGTAATAGGGTCCACACCCCTACCAAGCCTCATGTCGCTTTTACAAATCTTCCTCAGTCATCCCATCAAGTCTCATATCCTCAAAATAATTCAAATATATCTGCTAAACCATCAAATATATACAATATCGGACAATGTTTATCCAACTCCATCAAATGTACACAAAATCAAGTAAGCCTCAGAGGTTCATCCTACGCTGTCTTATATTCATCACTTCCTCCATCCACCTCCAACATGTCTTCTGCCCATGCTCCTAGAAATCATACCTTAAGCCCGTTTACATTGAAACTACTTCCTCCTCCTCACCGAGGAGAATCCCGAGACTCTACGAGAAGATAGATTGATACGGACTATGGTGAGGAGCTCGAAGATGAAAAACCGAATACGGGGATATTGAGGGGCCAAGGGGATAGAAGGCCTAAATTATGAATACCTATGCATATATCCACGACCGAATCTAGATGGGAGGATACAAACCTCAAAGTTCGAGATGTTCAGCCTTTGGTGATCAGAAAGCCGGCTTAGGATGTATTGCAACAAGGCGGGTGGAGTAGGAAGAGATGAAATCCAAATGAAGTTGTTCATAGAAGTTTTCACTTTGAGGATGTTCTCGGTTAGTAGAGTATAAGAAAAATCCAAGAAAATGGATTAATTAAATTTGAAATATGTACAGCTTTTCGTAGAGCGGTTTGATTTCAATGCAAAAGAATGTATCGGATTTTCATTCAGAACTTGAAAGAAAGTCTATAAATACATTCGAGTATGCCCCCGTTGGTCAGGAGCCGCAGTACGACCTCAATGGAGGAGGTACAAATGAGATATCTTCATGTGGAATGCACGGACTCGCAAATATATGATAGGTTGATGCTAGTTAGTGAGAAGGAATTTCCACTGAAATCATCAAATTAGGTGAAAAGATTGAGGCAGGTATCAGAATGGTACCATTATTGATTGGGGAGCATTAAGAAGCTAGGGCTTGCTGTGATGTGGTAGGACCACGAGAACAAGAACATGAAAGAGGTGAATTCCATATCGCCTACAGAAGGGACGAAAACTCCTGGAGCTACCAAGCACCTCCACTCTCAAGAACCTCTCCAATATCAAGTGCCTCCATCCCGCACCAACATGCAATCACCGTGCCATTCTACAATACACTTTCACTTATGTTGTTCGTAATGCGCAACACACATTCCGACTTCCTCCACTGTAGCTCCAAAGGACACCAGTTTATCAAAATCCTCAAAATCGACAATCCTATAAACCTTCGAGACCCCGAGAAAATTCATCCAAGCATTACACTCCTTTGGGCAAGGCTACAACCCAATTGTATGAGAGATTAAAGGTTGCCGACTATATCGCTCTAATTCTGAAGTAGTGATGGATACGCATGCGAAATGGCTCGATCATACTGGGATTTGTGACTATCATTCAGGGGTGAGAGGGCACACCACATAAGGTGTCACGATCTTTAAAAGATAGGATTCAAACATTAATTGATGCCAAGGTGATACGAAATGAAAAGTGATGCTTGTTTGATGTCCAAAGGCTACTCTCAGTTTGATTTGCTCCTTTGAAGATTTTACTACTTGTACTCTGAACTACGTCAGACCTGATTCTCGTTTAAGATGGATATGTAGGCGTCCTACGAGATTTCGATCTATATCATAATAAAATCTCTTTTTCCCCTTTTTTGAGTTTGGGCCAGGGCGAGAATTTTTAGAGGATCTCAAAAATTCTATCGGAGTTTTCTATGGTGGTACGGTTAATAAGTTGCAAACTGGGGAAGAATTTTTAAGGAGGCCTAAAAATTCAGAACATCCTTCATTTGAAAGGAAGTCTACATGCATGTTCTACACTAGGCGAGAAATTTTGAAGAATCTCAAAATTTCATCGGGTTTAAGTCAAAGGCAAGAGTTGATTCTCCAAAAGAACGTCTATAGAAGGATGTGACATCCCGGCTGATGTAAAATTCAAAGTTTATAAGATCAGGATAGCAACAGATGAATAGAGGCACAAATCAACTTTTCCCCTTTGGCTTATAATTTTCTTTGAGCACAGGAGCGATAGGTACGAATTTGCAATCGTGCGTATATCATCAAAATTCATAAAGGTATTCATTATCAATGGTAAATCTAAACCGCGAAGTTCGTTCATGAACGGGGTCAAGCACTACTCTCTTAATAAGTTCCTCGAAGTTGAACACTGTTTATTTAAAGCTAAGTATTGTCATTTTGATTTCTCAATGGGTAAAGTACTACCCTCCAATTTTTAAAGGAGCTAGGCTGGCTGTATGGGTTAAGCACTACCCTTTAATTTTTAAAGGCTAAGCATTGTCCTTTGGGTTAAGAATTACCCTCAATTTCTAAGGGCTAAGCACTGTCCTCAATTTTTAAAAGGCTAAGCACTTCCCTGTGGGTTAAGCATTACCCTTCGATTTTAAGGGCTAAGCACTGCCTTGTGGGTTAAGCATTACCCTCCAATTTTTAAAGGGCTAGAAGCTGTCCCATGGGTTAAGCACTACCCTAAATTTTTAAGAGCTAGCTAAGAACTACTTATGGGTTAAGCACTACCTTTCAATTTTTTAAAAGCTAAGCATTGTCCTATGGATTATGCACTACCCTCAATTTTTTAAGGGCTAAGAACTGTCCTCAAATTTTAAGGGCTAAGCAACGCCTGTGGGTTAGAATCACCCTTTGATTTTTAAGTTCTAAGCATTGTCCTATGGGTTAAGCACTATCCTAAATTTTTAAAGGCCAAGCACTGCCCTGTGGGTTAAGCATTACCCTTTGATTTTTAAGGGCTAAGCACTGCTCTATGGGTTAAACACTACCCTCCAATTGTTTTAAAGTAATCACTGCCTTCTAAATTTTGATGGGGTAAGCGCTACCCTTTCAAAATTTGCTTTCATCCTACGTTATTTTGCAAAAATTGGTAATCATTTTCTAGTATTTTAAAGTTGCAGGCTACTATTATGTTATGTCAAGTTACTCTCGTGATATTTAATCAAGCTACTATCATGCTACTTTCAAGATCCTATGCTATTTTCCCACTATTATGCCACTCTCGAGCTTTCCAAGCTACTACCATATTACTTCAAGCTACTATTTGCTACTCTTAACATATCATCGTTTGTGCTACTATCACCATTCTTTTGATTGGGTTAAGCATTACTCCATTTTAAGAGCTAAGCATGGTCCTGCTGTTTTGGACGTTGTTCGGGTTAAGCACTACCCTCCTAAGAGATTATGTAAGCTACGGTTTGTTTTGATAAATTTATACGTTATTATCTACGCCTTTCATTATCTATTTGTTTATTTACTTTCAAGTTCTACCACTTTTCGCCATATTACTTAGAAGCATTTTCGTTTTCATCTCGCCTTTCAATCTTTTATCTTTCAAATTAGCTCTCATTCTTATATTACGACATTTTGATATGAAAGTAACAATTTCACCTATCTCTTTCATCCCTCTATTCTTATCATTTCATACTCCTTTTGGTTCCTTATGCAAATCCCGTATTATCAACTTGTTTTAAAAATCTCGTTTATTCCTAAATCTAGAACTACACACGACCAGATTCTCGTAGACCCGAGATATCTAGGCGACTTGATACCAAAGTCTCGGCCACAACATCTTCATAACCTTTATTTTTTCTTCTTACCCAATCCCTTGAGATTGTTCTTCGATCGGACAAAATTGGCTACTAAGTCCAGCATACTTTGCTTGATAATTCATCCTTCATTCCCGAGCAAAGAAGGGCGGTTGTTGACAGCCAATTTTGACCTCCCCTATACGGCAGCTTATTGATATATATATATATATATATATATATATATATAATGCATATTTAAATTACCACTTTACGTAATTATTTAGTCTATATTCATAATATTTTAACAATTAATTACCATAATTCTAAAATTTTGCATAATTATTTTAAATTATAATTATGAAATATTTATTTGCATTTAGTTTCGATTCATCAATTTTATTATGTTATGTAATTAGGTCATATATGGTATATTGCGTATTAACGTATGCACACATACTTTCAATTAAATCAAGTTGTTATATAATTTTACCTTAATTTTATAAACTATTTATTTAATAATATTTGTATAATTTTACTTAAATTTTATAATTTAAATTCAAATTTAATATATTTTTTCTATCACTTTTTATTTCAATCATAATTTAATTTCCAATTTCATATAACTGACTATCTCAAATGTTTTTTTTGTTTTTTTAATTAATTTAATAGCAGCTAAATTTAATGTCATCCAATTTATTTAAAATATGACCACTTTCTTTCAAATATGTGTCGTTAGCAGCCTACTTTAATCATTACGACTACTATTTTAAATCCTAAGTTCGACCATCAATTATATCCCAACCCATTAACCTATTAACCAAATCATTGACCCACCGGGTGACCCAGAATCCAACCCAGTTAGTTCATTTTAATCGCAACCATCCATCCTCTTTAATCAAGGGCCTAGATTAAATCCCAAATCTATTTCCTTTCAATTACCCAAAACCTAAACCTAATTTCCATTTTTCTCTCTAACAACACCAAGCGCCACCACTCCTTTCTCCTTCCCTTAGCCGGTCTCCATCTCCGACATGTAAAGCTGCACCAGACCGTACGCCATGGACGGATAAAATTCCCCACCAAGCACCACAAAATCCATACCTCGATCTTCTTCCTTGCCCCCTTCACTTGCTAGATGTTGTCTTCTCAGGCCATTGCTCGACTAGACGCTACAAGCGAGCCGACTGACGCCGCGGCTCATTTTCGTGAAACAGGCAGCATCCTTCCTCTCTTCGTCCTCCTTCCCCTATCTACCCACAGTGAATACCCAATTCAAGCTGCGGAAAGTAACCAACCGCCTCGACCGGCTCAGGTTGGAGTATTCTACAAACATCGTCGAGCAAAGGCCGGATTTATGCCCTCCGCCTTTAGTCAAAATTCCATCCGATTGTGACCCACTTGGACAGTGAAATTTTGACAGATTCTAAAAATCTATCTACAGTTCGGATGCTTTACATATTATTATTTTTCTCTCATACTTATTCTCATAATAAAGATTTTATGTTAATTATTGTGCGTTAAGTATTGATTTATCTCTAAACCTTGTTGATTATCATCTCCTATGCTTGTGTTTATGAGAAAAATCTCAATTGCTACGAATTTTAATTGAGCCTCAATTTCTCGAGTTATGTATAGTTGGTCATGAGGTAGTCATCCCACCTAGTTAAATACGTATTTGAATGTTAAATTACGGACATGGTAATTCTTTATCGAAACTTCTTTTGTTCAAACTGCTAAATTGATTATGATCTCATTACCTTTCCAAATAAGGTCTGATTAGTTTTCCTTAAATCAATTCGTGATTGCGATCTTTAACTATGTGACAGTAAGGGTGTTTGATTAGTTTTGGTAAAACTATCATTAGAGGAAGCCATTGATTGATTTTAGTTGATAATTGACTCTTTTCTTGTTAAAGATTTCATTTTTGTTTGTTTGATTCATAGTGTATAAGCACTTTAGTATTTATGTATTTATGAAAAATGCATACTCAAATCCATGTGTTTCCTTTTCCTATGCTACATAATTACATGACAACTCTTAGTACATGTTTATTTTTGTAAATTTTGGTAGCTTGGACCAGAATTATTTCCCTTTCCTTTTGGAATTAATTCTAAATATTCTTTATGTTAATTATGGCAAGGAAATTGATGAATGATTGTGCTCTCTTGTCAAGAGATCATCTAACTAATTGGTTATTTGTTTATTTTATAATCTTGTTTATTAGTTGTAGGTGGTATTCTCTCGTGTGATAAATATGGTAATTTAAGATTTTCTTGTAACCATCTTGGTAAATCTATTCAATTCTTATAATTGATTGATTTGTAGGAAAACCGGTATGACGAGATAACATATTGCATGTTTAATTATGGTAAGACTTGATTTTTTATACATTCGATTTGACTTTATTGATAATGTCTTTTGATTGATTTTTCCCGATTATTTACTTCCTTATTTGATTAGGCAGCTTGATTGACATTTATTTTACGCCGCCTGCTAAGATTTTATTATATAAGTATATCATCTTCCTTCTCCAGGGGACGCTCACAGACTAATAGCAAGCATATCTATATTATACTTCTCTTTGTATGTTCACACTTTCAAAGTATTTACATCCCTACTGCCCTCACTTCCAAGTCTTTCTATTAGTCAATGTCTATTATTCTCTCCTCTCTCATACATAGTAAAAGAGTTTTGTTGCTCAATCAAGTACAAATCGGTGGTTAGCTTGCTTATAGCTTTAAATATTGATCCATTTTTAGATGATATTTGTTATTTTCTTAATTGTCCTCTTGTGCCTTCGTCCGTCCTAATATATTGCTTGTCATAAATTGTTAATTTTATTAGGTTGGTTTAGGTATGTTTTGAATAATAATATGTTTTATATTTTGATGTTGCCACTTTGCAATAGCCATGTGTATCCACTATCGTGTTTAGCCCTTTAAGCGGGTCTCCTCTCTCATGTATCTGAGACTTGGACGAGTTTGCCAGGGTTTGGAGTTGGCTTGGGGTTTTGATAAGCATTTGAATTGTATTTATGTATTTAATTTCCTTTCATACATCAAGCAATCTTGTAATAATCATGTACAAACAATGATAATAGTGAAAAGGAAATTATTAAAGGGAGTAGAATTATGTGCTAGTTGTTTAAATTTTTAGGGTTCCTTACACATTTTTTATTTTATGTTTATTTGTTACAAGATTTATTTATTTATTATTAATTATGTAAATACTATCCCTTAACATATAGTTATTGAAAAAGTAAAAGGAATTACGAGGTCTAATTCCAAACCTTTTAAAATTTAGCCGACCCTTTTCGAAACAATATCAATCCAAGATTTTCAAAAGGGATGGATTTGTATTTATATGTAGATGTTTTATATGTTTATATATTTTTAAATTTTTCATATGACTTCTTAAATATATTATTACTATATTTTCAACTTAAAAATGACCTCCAATTAATTTGTTGCTAAAATTGAGGATCACGATTCATAATATCATGTTGTCATTAGATAAAGCAACAAATACTTTTTTATACTTTTAACTCTTTTTAAGATTGTCTAATATTTAAAAAGTGTTTGGTATTATAAAGTGTACATAAATTATAGTCTTTCTTGTCCTTTTATTTTTGGGTCAAATTAAGAGTTATATATTGTGATAGCAAACAAATTTCATTTTTTAATTTTTTATTTTTTTGTCTATACATAATGTTTTATTTAAAAAAATTAAAAAAATTAAAAATATTTTTAATTTCTCCGCCACTTTAAATTATCCGCGTATTTAATAAGTAAATTTATATTGCTAAATCACCTAGTATAACTTAAAATAGTTTAAAATATATAACTTCTTCCTCCTTTGAATAAAAGTAATTTTTTGTTTAGTAAATAAGTTGGAGTTGTTTATCACCTATTTTTTGTTTATATTAATTGATATTAATTTAATTTATATCAAGATACTTATTTTTAAAATTAAATTTTATATATCTAATTAGAAAATAACTTAATTATTTTGTCCATATAGTTTCGCGTTAATTTAGTGAATGACTTAATTTATGTTTAATTTATTTATGTAGTAATAAAATAGTAATTTTAAGTATCTTGTGTAGTAAATATTTTGAAGTATTATATTTTTATTTTGATAAGTTTGCATTATCTTATTACTTAAATTTTGCTAACCATGAATTTATTTTAGTTCACACTTGAATATTTAATTTTGTTGAAATAATATATATATAAAAATATTTTTAATTTTTTGTGTGTGTGTTTTTTTAACTATTAAAAACATTTTTAATTATTCAATTTAATTTATATTTAATTTACTTGTTTAATATGATTTCTTTATCCGATGTAAGGACGAATGTACATCCGGATCGTAGACACGGGACAAAGACTCAGAAAACTGAAGTCAACCCATGGCATGACGTACATCTAATTCAATCACATAAGCGGAAGACTTAACATAGAAAATGTAAACATATCATAAATACGGAGAAAGACAATACATAATCTATTATGAGTGGGAATACCACTTATAGTGCGAAAAGCCTCTAATCATGAAAGACGGATTGATGGGACAACTCTCAACTAACCCAGCAATTCTAAAACTGAAAGAAAGGCATAGAGTCCGAACATATGGCCCTCGGAACATGAAGTCACCAAATAAGGCGATAACGAACTCGAGGAGCTGCGGGAGGGTGAGCTTAGAAGCGGGTCTGTATGATGGGGAAACGATACAACATAGAAAATATGCAATCAGTGCGTGGAATGCTTGAGTATGCAAGGTAACGTATAATCAACGTTTAAAACATATAAAGCTCATAAATGGTCAAAAGAGGCGGGACATCATGCTCATCATAAACATCATAACCTCTTATAAACAGGTTTTTTCAAAGCATTCGTAATGCAATCCATAATCATAATCATAATAGAAAAGCTTTATGGAACATGACTTGAGTAAGTTTACATAATCATAAACATGCATAAATCTGAGGAATAGTGGGAGATTCTCTTGGCAAGCCATCCCCATATGAGCACACATGAGGCCCGACTTATAACCTAGTCGGGAGGGTGTCCGATACCTTGCCAAGGTAGGATCATGAAAGTGTGATATCACCATGAAGGGCCATTTGGTAGGAGACGACCATAAAGGGGTCCACGACATGCCTCTAGTGCTTTATAGTTATGAGATTCGGGGCTCAACCTGAGCCCAGAATCTACTCGGTGTTCAATACTACTCTCAAAAAATATATAGTGCTCATAGTAATAACATACATGAATTTTCATGGGCTAGTTAAATCCTATGATAATCATAAGAATACTTGTACATACGTGAACTAGCCATGAAAGCGAGACCCGTGAGTCGGCCAAATTATAATTCATGATTCATAAAGTTCATACCTACTTGTAAATCATGCATACAAATTGGAATTCATAAAATCATGATAGGTAATATCCTTAAATCTATAATTTAAATCGTAAATCATGCGCTTAAGTAAATATCATCGCTTGGAGGGAAGATCATAAATCGATTCATCATTGGTCATGCGTAATTAGGCTTAATTTGTAGAAATTAAAATTGATAAAATTATAAATGAGTTAAATAATAAAACGGACCAAAACCCATAGATTATGATTAGATTCTAAAATCACAAAACCCATTATCAAATCATTAGACTTTTTATAAAATCATCTTCAAAACCCTATGAGTTGATTTAAAAATTTTATAAAAATCATAGAGGATGGGCATGGGTGTGGAAGAAATCACCCATTGATAGCCTTACATACCTGGTAATAACTGGTTCTTAACTTCCCTTGAAAGACCAAGAAGAAATTGATGAAAGAACACACTTGGAAATCACCTAGATCACCTTTCTATCTCCTTCCCAAACCTTTGCATGCATGAATGAGGACTTAGGCTAGTCTATTCCCTCTTAAACCACCCTTTACGATAAAACGACGTTGTATAGGCCCCTATGACTTAGGAATTGTGGAAAAGCCCTTACTAAAATCACAGAAATTTGCTGACTGCCGGTCCCACGAGGGGTGGATGACTCGTGACAGGGCTAATGACTCATGGCCTAGAGTCGTGGATTCTACTGCCAAATCATAGGGGGACCCCCACAAGGGACCCCACAAATCATGGTGGCTGGCCACGAATTGTAGTCTGCTCGTGACCCCCGCCGCCAACCACTGGCCAACCTCTCAATCCGTACACCCACGGATGACCTCCGATCGTGAGGTCGACCACGGCTTGTGGTCATGCTCAGGCAGCCCACTCACCCAATGCCTTGACAAATACTGGCGACCCGAGTCACCTCATGACTCATGGTCACTTCTCACGAGCCACTTCACAGATCGTTCTGTGATCTAGTGCGAAATTTCAGTTTTCACCGTTTTGACTCCCAGATCGATCCTTGGGGTCTGGTATAACATCCAATCACATAGTTAGATTAATTTTAATAATAATTGACTATTTCTTTGATAAATTAGTAAATTCCCCACATAATTAAAAAATTAAAGGACCCACATTTGTGGACCTCGAAAGGTCCCTAACACCTTTTTTTCAAGGTAATTTGAACCCTTACACGATTTTTGATGATGTAGGATAGTACTTAAATAGGTTTTTTTGTGTAATTAGTTTAGTATGGTGCCCAAATGCACCTTATTCGTTAGGTGGTGACTCTCTCTTCAAATCAATACTTAAAGAGTTGTCACATGTCGAGTTCTGCTTTTCGAGAGAAAAATGGGGCGCGACACACACGTGGTCATCAAGTAATATAGGATTGTTAAGTCCACATATCGTACCCACAAGGACTTGTCAATATAATCGTTATAAGGTTGTCACTTTGATTTCACTAATCTATGAAGCAAATAAATTGGAGATTGGTTTGGAAAATTAAACTACTAAACTTCAAATGTAAAGATTAACTACAAACGAATGTAAGGTTGATAGTATTTCGATAATGATGATAAACTAGGGAAATGGTACTTGGTTTGTTTAGAGGGTTGAGTTTCCGGAGACCTTGATTAAACTAGCATTATTCTTCCTACGGTTGTTAGTTGCAAGTTACTACCATTTCTTGCCACTATCCTTAGCATCCAGAACTGTCTCATGCACCTAACACTGTCCTATGGTCGCAGAAGCATGAAACGACGATTATGGAAATTGGTATTTCAACTAAACGGGGTTAAGGGTATATCCCTATCCTCAACAATAAATTCTATCCTATCACCAATGGGTTTAACGGTCTTTGAATTCCTATTCTGTATTTATTTTTAACCTTTTTGATTTCCTTTCCCAAGTTTAATTGAAAGCCAACAGATTACTCCTTAAGGTGATTAATCTCATAAATAATAAATGAAACAAGTAAATGAAAACAACTATAGAAAGAATCAAAACCAAGTTTATTATGCTTTCAAATAATCAATAACTCCACCATGGCCATAACCTTAGATTATAAGTTTAGCCACTCATAGACAAGCGAAAAAACGAATAAGTAGTCATCATCATACAAAAATACGAAGTAAAGAAGAGAAAAACCTAATTGTAGAACTTTGTCTTCCTTCCAAACTCTTTACAAGAATGAAATACGGAATAAAAATGAGTAAAGGGCGGTTCAAGCAGTCCAAAACTACTCCAAGAAGTTAAAAACTTACGTAACCCAAACGACCTAAGGCTTATGGTATAGATGAGACTTCCAAATGACCTTCTACCCTTCAAGACTTAGCTTAAATCAAATTTTCACCCCGAGAATGGGCACAGGCGCGCCGCCCCTCTGTCTCTCGCCATAGACTTGGTCAATTTTTTAGTAATTTTCAGCTCCAAAATAGGCCTGGTGTGCCGCCCAACCATAGCACCAGCCTGAGATTTTTCTCTGAAGTTTAGTCTT
The DNA here is from genome assembly GCA_018107945.1 of Datura stramonium. Lineage (NCBI taxonomy): Eukaryota > Viridiplantae > Streptophyta > Magnoliopsida > Solanales > Solanaceae > Datura > Datura stramonium. Next base: position 59,374 of record JACEIK010002729.1, on the reverse strand, counting down.
TGGTGCAGGGGCTAACCATAGCACAAGGCTATTAATTTATTTCTGCGAAGTTCGGGACTTGGTGTCGGCCGAGGGCGCCGGCCATAGCACCCAGAGACCCCGCGAATTCTCAAATCTTCATTCCTTGCATCTTTGACTCCTTTGTAGCTTTCTTCTCAAATCTACTAAAATCATTTGTTAGAACATAAAACACACATACATGAATTTAAGCATAATTAAATGATTATGAACTCAAAAAATGATCAAATGTGGATAAAAACATGGCAATTGGGCATCAAAATGTGCCCAACATCACCACCCACGGTTAAACCATTGTTCATCCTCGAACAATCCTTAAACACATCTAAAATCATTTTCTCCATCACACTTGACACCTCCATCAACTCATACTCAACCAACTAGCATGGAGAAAATATAGAGCGGTTTATCATCATACAACAATTCTTAACAAAGCACATATAAAGATTTCAGAATCAAGAACACACAACTTCTATAAATGACTCATCTTTTCAACACAAAGGGCCAACACCTTGATTAAATGCGACACATGCAACGTAGTACCGAATTAGACCTCTTATGCACCTCATTTTTGGTGATGTTTCTCTCTCAACTTCATCAATATAAGATATGGAACATGAATAGTAAGGCACACTCACTCTCACAAATGATGTAATGCACATATGCAACATACCATAGGATTGCCTTTCATGTACATTTAAACTACGTAATTGTTTCAAAGTTAAGATCACAAGGACTTTTCTTGGTTGTAATGTCGGCTAAGGGATGGGTAGGAATGATATTTCATTTAATAGTGACTACCACCCTAAGCACTTTTAAGATATATTTCACTTTACTTGTCTACCACCTCTTTCGTTGCTTGTTCACCTTTCCTCTACTCACCCTTGTTTTTTTTTCATGCCCCATTTTTTATGCTACTTGGCTACTAGTTTTCTAATCATAGAATAACTAAGGATTTTGCAATTAAAGCTCTCTTTTACAATTCTCTAGCGGTAAGTAGACATCACAATTTTTATGGGCACCCCTTCTTCTCACTTTTCTTTTCTTACCATAACTTTTTCTTTATTCCCTTAACATCATACTTGATTGGAACTCACTTTCAAGTCTCAAAGTGCTTAAGACTACTTTGGATCAATAAGTCGAGGTATCACAACAAAGAGGATTAAGATACTATTGAGGCTAAGAGAAGAATAAGACACCCAGTCTCTCGAAAGGGGTTAAGCTAGGAGAATGACTAGTAAGGTAAAATAATTATGTGAAAACATGTCTTTTCAAAGAAATGCCTTGATCATCTCTCAACTCCCTACCAACTAGTTATCCTACATACACTAAGGCAAGTTCTAGATGCTACAATATATACATACAAAGCAATTAAAGCTCACCTCTTATGGCAACAGAATCTAATCGGTTGTAAAGCTACACATTCACACAACCATATTGAATGACAAATTAATTTCATAATTAAACGCAAGGTATGTTGAGTCAAATTAAAGAGATATGTGCATCTCTCAAGTATTCTAGCATGCAATCAAAATAACTACTCTTTTACTCTAGCGTAGTAGCTAAAGGTATATCAACAAGAATACAAGTGGATGATCTACGACTCAATCCTAAAAAATAAAATTGTGACGAAAATTTTCTTAAGAAGGTATTCATCAATCTATCATAGGAAAACATCATTACTCTACAACGACACAACTCCTAAAAATAAAATATTTACCCAATTCAAAAGGGCTCCCCTTCAAAAGAGCGATGCCATAAGAAAAATCGAAGGGTGGGTAAGACATGCGCATTTTCAAAAATTTTCAATCTACACATGATGACATACTAAACCTATACTACAACGACTCAAACCAAATGAAACCAAATTTTTTAAAATTACCCTAAAATAAAGAAAATCAAACATAGCATAATCAAGACGATCATACAAGTCAAACATCTAACGCATCAAGTAGTCAATATCATCATACTATCTATTACAGAACAAGACCTACAAATCATCAATCTATTGCTACCAGGAATATAAAGATGCTATGACCTACAAATATAGAAATTAAAGATCAATAGGAATCCTAACTTTTCCTCCACCCCACCTTAAAAAGGCGCAATGTCCTCGGTGCACACACAATCACATCATAAGGAGAAGAAAGCTTCTTAATCGCTAAGCATCATCTGCATAAAAAGCGTTAGCATCCTCCTCCTCCTCCTGTCTATATCATGCTTACTATCGATCCCGGGGCCATTAGCCTCATCATCATCAATCGGCTCCTCAAAAGCGGGTCCCTCTTTTGCACATCAACATAGAACTCTTTGTGAGCGGGTACCATGCCTCTCAAGCCAACATCTCTCTGTGATTGGCTGGTCGTCCTCCTATATTCAAATGTAGCTCCATCATCCCAAACATACGAACCAACCAACTCTCTTCTTGGGCACCGCCGATCAGCTATAGTAAGAGAGGGGCTTGTGGAAGGAAGCGATCTCCTTTATGGTGACGTCTATCATCTTTCAGCCAAATGCCGCCAAAGGTAAAGTAAATTACGCATCCTCCTCCTCGATACTGCCTCTCTCAAGTACATGGTCGGGAGATTGCCATGAGAATATTTTCATCTGATGTCATTGATCTCCTTATGCTTTGGCGAATCACGGCTCCAAAATTAACTAGTATCCTTCATCGGCATGTACACCAAAACAAGCCACTCGCGGGTCACCTCTGCCAAATGTGTCAGGGAGAAAGACGGCACATACCAGCTTCACCCACACCTTTGCCTTCCTATTCAAATACGCAAATGCAAGTGTGGAATGGGTGCCATTTTTTGATCCCTTGCCCGATGGCGGATGAGTGCTGCAGAGCAAGTGTGGTGGATGCCTACGTATGTGGCTTCTCAACAAGATGGAAATTGACCCAGAAGGGTCTCTTTGCTAGTGTCTCTGAAAAGCATTGAACCTCTTGGTGGTCCACACACAGTCCTCGATTTTGACCTTTGTACTATTTTCAAATAGAGGTGTCCCAGGTTTCGTAAAATTCCCTCACCAAGTGAGTTTGCACAACTCTCCGACTCATTAAAGATATTGCCATTTCGCAACTCCGTATCTTTTCTCGAATAATTGGGAACTCCCGTACCCGGCAGCCCTCATCAATCAAGTTCTCCGGGGTATACTTAGTTTCTTTTTGAGTGTTAAACCAAGTAAGCCTGTGAGGCTACGCTTTTGCCTCGAATTTTCTTGTTGGGCCTTCTTTGGGAGCCAAGGAACTAGCATACGTCTTCCTTGGTCTACCCCTCTTTTGTCTCTTCTCGGCTAAATTCACCTTTCCTTTTGATGTCATTGTACCTATCAAGCAGAAAATAAAGAACTTTACAACATTAGTTTGTGAACCAAATAGCTAACTAATTAAATTGTGGTAGAAATGCAAAATTCACCCACTTTATGTTACCTAGCGTATGTCATGACCGAACATAGGCCCCGAGATTGAGACACGGGACAAGGAGCTCACAGTGAGACCCCAATTCGACCCATGGCATGAACATACTTTTAACTAGATCAAATAAAGTGGAAGACTTAACATAATGATCATGGCGGAAATTCAAACATAACATAATAAATACGAATATACAACACGAGTGCGGCGAATATAATCTCTTGTACGAAAAGCACTCTAAGTATGATGAGTTGATGGGACAAAACCCCAACTAACTCTCTAAATCAGAAAGTAAAATGCGCAAGCATGGCTCAGATGGAAGAGGGGCCCTCGACGGATGAGGACTCACAACGAGAGACTAATGCTAACTCCGAAGCTAACTAGTGGCGAATTTTGAGTTTGAAGATCGGAGCTTATAAACCAAACGATACAACATAGGAAGTATGCGGTCGGTACGTGGAATGTATGTGAGTATGCAAGGTAATTAAAATCGCCTACATAAGTAAAATCATTTAAAACACGCATAAGATAAAACATAATCAAATCAAGAATACGAGAGTAGGGCTTGCATGCTATTTTCTGAAATCATGATCTGAACATAACTGAACATCATAACTGAATCAATTGACCCAAAGATGACTCGATAATCATAAAATGGCTGAACATTGGGCCAAACTACTTTACAACATATATATATATATATATATATATATATATATCGTGAATGATAAATATGCATAACTAAAATCATGAGGAACAATGTGAGACTCGTCTTATAACTGATATACTGATTTCTCCCAAATTTTTTCATAATTGAGATATAAAACGTCGATGTAAAATATAGAACTCAACTAGAGGTTGAGGTCGATCCACCGGGAATAGGAAGAACTTAAGTTAATGCGAATAGTTGTTACTATCAGGTTACTTATTACCTAAGGGAAAAAAAAAAGAATAATAAACAAAGTAAAACTCTTTGAATGCTTAGATGGATTCGGTTGTATTCGATTAATGACTTGACTAGGACTGTATTCCCAGACTTCATAACCACAAGGCTTATTGTTCTATTCCGGTGTTTAAAATGCAATTTCGGTAAGTTAGGTTCACCTAAATGGTTGGTCCCCTATCTAGATGATTATCACCACGCAACTTGGTCTATATGCGGGTGTATGCTTAATTAACCCTTACCATTAATATCGGATTAGCTATCCCCAGAGCAAGTTCAAGCTATTAGATGAGGGTTGATAGCCTCAAATATCCTGTTGTCCTTTTCCCATTCTATACCTCCTTGGTCTAGTAAGTAAGAATAAGGAAAGTCCTAATATTTGCAACCGTCAATAATCGATAAAAACGGGAAGAACAATACATGCATTAAACCTAGTTCAAGAATCACTAAGTATTAACCTATATGTGTTAATTCATCTTGGTTCCACAACCCTAGTTATGGGTTTAGCTACTCATGGTTGTATGATCCCACGTCACAAACATATTAAATAAATCATAATTGCAACTTACAAATTATCTTAGAAGAAGACCAAGTAGATTGAATAAAACTCCAAAGTTGATGAATAAATTTTAATGTTTCTTTGATCCTCAAATTCAAGAAAAAAATTGTAAACCTTGTTTCTTGACCCAAGAATAACGTACAACACCAAAATCGTATGTGAAAATATTAATAATAAGCTCCTAGAAATAAACCTAAACGAGTGTATTTATAGTTCCAGAAAACCTTTCTAACTAAAGCGGAAACTAGTCGTCGATAGCCACGGGCCCATGTGGCCAGATCATTTGGACCTTTGACGAGTCGTGCCTTGCTAAAAATCAATTGTCTTCAGCGTTGATTCCAGTTGTGGAAATGGGTCACCCAACGACTTCATTTTGCCTGGGTATGAGTCGTTAGGCCCTCGTGGTCTAACTCCTTCAAAATTCACTTGCACCTTCGATTGGTTTCGGTGATTTGCTATGAAGTCATTTAGTCAACTAACGGCTCGTCATGTCTGTCGTCATCTCCACTGGTCACTTTGTTAATACTTTCTCTCCCAGTCTTCACGGCCCTTCTTGTGACTTCCGTTGCAGATAACGGTCGTTCCCCCTCAACCCACGCACATCTCTGCGTCTTCAAAATTCATCTTTTGCCCGGCCGGCAACGAAGTCTGTCGCGTAGTTCCAATGACTCGTGAAGTGCCTGACAGTCACCTTTTCAGTTGTTTTCAGTATTAATTTGCCAGTTCACTTCGAACCTATTTTCCTACAACATTAAACACAAAATACATCATATATAGATATACACGGAATGTGCATAACTTCTTGGTTTTAAGCATCGAAAGTTCCGTAAAATCATGGAACATCAACTTTTCCCTAAACATAAAACTTTTGCATGTCCTCGAGCAAAAACCAAACCAAACAAATAGACTAAACTACTTCGCGCTGTCCAGAGAACTGCAGAAACTACGGCGAGTCACATTCATCCATCAAATCAAATTTTCAACCCTCCCTCATCACCTCAACTCACACCACTATGCATATGAAAAATTTTCAACCATGGCCTCAAAGGAATCAAACATGGAAAAATCTTGTCACTTGCAACCACACACATAAATCTATAACACGGCCCGAGACAATTTGCGAACTGTAATTTTGTTGACTAAATGCTCTCGCTTCTCGAAAAGAAATTTATGGCACATGTGTATATGATTAATTTGATAAATTCCTCTTGGGACTAGGTAATATTCACTCGCTCTCACAAAGAAATTCTAACTGTGTGCATACAATACCATAGGCTTGCCTTTACTTTCAATACCTTGATTTTCGGACAAGTAACCAGGATCACTATAGGACTTTCTAGGCTTGTAACGTAGGCTCGGGCTCTAGTATAGTGCATATAAAATTAGTAGCTTAACCCTCCTTGGCACTACACACTTCTTGACTCCACTTTTCACCTTTATCCTATTTTCTCCCTTTTTCCTTTACTTGCTTCTTCTTTTATTTGCATTTGGAACTACGGATGTGGTTTCTCTTTATTGATTTCATTGATATCACATTTTCTTTTCTTTTCTTTTCTTTTCTTGCTTTTTGACAATAATTTTTATTTCTTTCTTTTCATTATGCATACCGCACCCGCTCTTTCCTTTTTCATTACCCAATTTTCATTCCACCCGATTCTTCTTAATCGCCCCTATAATAACCACTCTCAACTTAGGTGATTTTCCTGAGTTGAGGTTAACAATATCAAAGGAAGGGACCGGGGCCGAAACAAGTTCATTCTCAATAAAAAGAAGGAAGGTGAATTGGTGTAAACAAAAAGAAAGGTCAATTTAAAAGCTCAAACATTTGGATCGAGGATTTTATTCTCTTTTGGTAGGTCTTTTAAGGTTAAAGTGGGCTTATAAATCAAAGCGGCCTATGATCCTTTCCTAGTTTCCTATCCTCTATCTTAGTACGACTGACCAGGCAAGTTCTAGATTGACACACACAACCGAATTTAGCTATTAACCTCACTCACACATATCACAAAGAAGGAAGGTGAATTGGTGTAAACAAAAAGAAAGGTCAATTTAAGCTCAAACATTTGGATCAAGGGATTTTTATTCTCTTTTGGTAGGTCTTTTAAGGTTAAAGTGGGCTTATAAATCAAAAACGGCCTATGATCCTTTCCTAGTTTCCTATCCTCTATCTTAGTACGACTGACCAGGCAAGTTCTAGATTGACACACACAACCGAATTTAGCTATTAACCTCACTCACACATAGCACATGTCAACATCATCACTTCTACTAACTGCTAGTTCAGGTACAACCATACAATGGTAAACATGTTCACAGTTTCAGTGCTATGCAAAGATTCACAAAGGTCATACTTGTCAACTTTATCATACACATATAAAATTTTTTGGAGGGGTATCAACTTATAAATCACCAAAAATCAACAATTTAAGCTCTTGACAACCTTTAGTTCACCTAACTTTCTTCCTACTGACACAAACAAACACTAAAAAAATAAAATAAAATCCTAAATCTGCCGGTTCTACTAGATATGGAACACCCGAGGGAAAAGATATCCGGCAAGAAAAACCCTCGGGTTATGTTCAGCAAAAGCATTCACAGGTATCCCTCCCCACCGCATCAAGAAAAGAATGCGTCTTCCTCGACGCATATATATATCAAACAAAACTAGGAAATAGGGAACATACCTGTGCGACCTAGGTGTCAGCTACCTAATCGGTGGAGGGTTTAGATACTCCTCCAATGTTATCTCCAACATTACTGGCTTGACCAGGTGCATTTTTAGATCCAACAGAGCTTGTCCCTTCTCCGCGAGCTCTGCTGCCTCAGTCTCGGCTCTCTGTCAAGCCTCTTCTCTCAGTACATGCAATGCTTTCTCCATCTCACTCGCTCTCATTTTTTTTGACAGAGCAGAGAAGCCTCATCTTCGAAGCTTGCCTCCTCATGAGGCCTCTTTCCCTTATCATGTGCCACCGGCTCCTTAGCGATAAAATAAAAAATCAGTGGTAACTTTTCTTCAAACTCGTCATCTACCACAGGAAGTACCGATGGAGGTACTGCAGCAACCTGTCGTGCGGCCAAGTCCCGCACCTCGGCTCTGAGCGCTCCTAGCTCTGAGTACCATTTTGACAACTTAGGCACCTGTAATTGTTCAAGGCGCTCATCCATTCTCTTCTAAAAAGCGTCCAATCATCCATGCACAGAACTGGACAATGCCTCAAACTCTTTCGACACCCACGACTTTACCTTCTCCATCAGAACTTTAACCTATAGAGCCGTGTGGGCCTGTTTCTTTTTAGCCTTAGCTAGCCGCCTATCCATATCAACTAAAAACTCTTGAGAAATCATAACCAGGCCGGTTGTAGTGGCTCATGGAGGAGCAACTAGTGGTCTAGGTGCTGCTGTGGTGTATGATGATTCGGGAACATCAACAGGTGCGGAGGTGTCTGCTGCATCTGTAGCCTCAGGATGGCTACCCGTCTCTCTTCCCTCAATAGGCTCATCCGCCAACTTAGTGAACTGTGCGGCATCGGTCTGCATACCACTGCCAAATGCCTCTGCTAATATGGTCGCTCCAGCGGATGCAGCTGCCTGAGTCCTTATTCTCGATACTAGGTTTGTGTCATCTCAAATCAACCCGATATCTGTTATCTTCTGAACCACTATTGTCTGGTAAATTGATGGAAACTCCGGCACCTTTGACTCCTAATAGAGTCTATCAATCAGACAGGGAAAGGGAATTGTAGTACTATCATTTATTGCCCGCTCTCTAATTTCCTCAGTAATGTACCGCGGGAAATTGATGGCATATCCCTCCATTATACTTTCTACCAATGCTGCTCTTTCAGGTGAGAGGATGTTATCATTGTTGGTTGGTACCAGCCTGTACCGCACCAGTGACCACCAAAATATAGCCTGAAAGTTCAGTGTGGCCTTCTTTATCTGAGACTCTGTGCCGTGCATCCATTCAATCAGCGGAACTCTTGTAGCAATGATCCGAGACAACTAAGTATATTATTTGATGCATTCTTGGCTATTCAACTTTTTGGTCTTGACTTTCTTCAACTCATATAGCTTGTGGTCGAACTCAGCATGTTCATCGGAGCATGATACTCTGGCCCATACAACATCCTGGAAATTGTCTACTCAGATATGTCTACGGGAGTTTATCGAACCAACACTGCATCAAGGCAGACCTCTTTTTCCAGTGCTGGCCCCCTAATGCCAAACACTGCAATGTGGCCGCATAGGCTACATAGAACTCTCTGACTAAGCATGGGTTGTAGCTTCCTGATGGCTTGGTCAACCACCCGAACCTGTACTTGTCGAACACCGCTTGTAGATTTGGAAGATCTTTTAGCCCTGTAGTGACCAGCCTTGGCTCCTTGTATATGCTCCTCTTCAGATTTTCTTTCTCATTTGGAGCAATATCTCTATTGTATATGGACCTTATACCATGAACACACCATCTCTGCACGTTCCTTGGTTTCTCATTTGATGTGTTTGAAGTCTCAATCAGTTCATCATCAAAGTCCCCTTACTGAGCATGTGATTCGTTAGCTCTCTCTGTGTTTTGCCCAGCTGTGGGGGCCTCAGGAGCAAGTGCAACTACAACCCTGGCATTATCATTAGTGCGGTTGGGCGGATCCCTCGCTAGTGGAGTGGGAGCATCGATCAGGGCTGTCGGATTTGAAGTTTGTTGAGCCCTAGCCCTGGTTGATCTCCTCACTAACTGCTCCTTTGATATGTCGTATTCTTCCTCAGAGCCACTTGACTCTTCAGAGGAGGACGGATCATTATGTAGTCTATGATATGAAGGTTGACTGTGCTCAGGTTCTAGTTTCTTTGTCAGACCTTTCTTAGGTGTACCTCTTGGAGACATTGTACCTGTGGAAATATTTTTAGTATATGAGATGAGATGAAACAAAATCATTTTTGAGCTGCTGCCCAGTGGACCTGATGAGTGACTAAACGAGACGTTGCCACTGGCAACGACTCGTGAGGTCCCTCGTTGTCACAAACTAGTCTTCCTTCATGTTGGGCCAGTGTACCTGACGACTGGTCCCAATGATTCGTTATCAAAGGCAACGAGTCATTAAGTCAGTCGTTAGGTACACTGCCTTATTTAGGTGATTTTCCACTCAGGACGAGCTACACAACGAGTCATTTGGTGATCTAAAGACTCGTGATGTAGCTCGTGCTCAAGAGTTTCAGTTCACCCATACGTTCATCTTCATCTACTTCCTGTTATTCAATCTCTACAAACACAAAACTTAATTTCTCACACCAACCCGTGTACATACAATCGAAATTTACTTATTTAAATCTTCCTAGTGTTCATTATCATTATGGGAAAAAATATCGAAACACATACAACATTTAATTAGACCCTTGCAAGTTCATCAAAAACATGGGTCGCCAACAAAATATTTTATTCAAATGCAATCGATACTCCAAATTAATTGGGAAAAAGGTACTCACAAAATGCTCGATCGAGAGATGGGAGTGCAAACGTGTGTGTTTGGGTGTCGTCGTGACTGTAGTGTCGAGGGGTTGTTCGATGGGTTTGAGAGAAGAAGACGAGGGAAATCTGAAGTTGTTGGGGTGTTGGGTTTAAGCTTCGGTGAGAGTTTGAACAGTGAAGGAATCAGGTTTATATGTTTCAAATTAAAATTTACCCTAATTCCAACCTGGGTCGGGTCGGACATGTTCATTAAAAACTTATAACGCCCAGAGTAACGATTCGTTAAGTTATTAAATAAATCGTTGTGCCCTTTCGTGTCGTGATTGGAGATCAACAAACTTACCTGGGACCTAACGAGTCAAGAAACTACTCGTGGTGTCACCCAATGAGCTGTGGCCTGAGTCTTGGTCCTTGGACTAGTGTAGCTTCAAGACGGGTTACTTAACGAATCGTTTGGTCTTCCAACAATTCATTGATGAGCCGTTATCACCCTTTTCCTTTTGATTCTGACTTTTATCCAGTGTACATGATGGAGGACTTCACAATTCATTTCTTAGAGAGATGAATCATTGAGTCACCCGTTGCTCCCCTGGTTTCTGCAATTCTTTTCACGATTTGACTGAACGAGTCGTCAGGTCAAATGACGACTCGTTCTGTGACATTTTGCACCAGAATTAAAGTTTCAGATTTTGGTTCCAACTTCAAATTTTCCATTGTAGTCACCTGCACCCATCAATAAACGTAAACACTATATTTTTCTTACATTTGCACCTTGGGTTGCCTCCCAAGAAGCGCTTGATTTAACGTCGCGACACGACGTGGATGTTTTGGCTACTCAGACTTCAACAAAACACCTCCATGGGTTGCCTCCCATGCAACGCCTGATTTAACGTCCCGGCACGATGCAAGTCTCTTGACTTCTCAAAATTCATCAAGAAATTCGTCTCCGTCCTCTAGTGTTGAGACAATGCTGAATTCCTTTGGCTGTTTCATGGTCCGGCTAATATTAAAGGTGACCTCTTCTTTGTTTAACCTAAATTTTAACTGGCCTGACTCCACATCTACTAAGGGCCCTATCGGTTGCAAGGAATGGTCGCCCCAAAATGATAGGGACCTCAGAATCGACTTCGCAGTCCAGAATCACAAAGTCTGTTGGGAATATAAATTTGTCCACCTTGACAAGCACATCAAATAGGATCCCCACCGACTTTTTAACGATTCTGTCATCCATCAGTAGCCGCATAGTGTTCGGTGTGGGGGCTCCCAGGCCTAACTTTTTGAACACTACTGGCGGCATCAAGTTTATGCTAGCTCCCAAGTCACAGAGAGCCCTTGCAAACTCAACATCCCCAATGGTTCAAGGTATAGTAAAAGCACCTGGGTTTTCCTTCTTTTGAGCTAGGACTCGTGTAGTTATGGCACCACAGTGATGCAGATTATCAGCGGTTTAAAACTTACAGTCCTTTTTTCTGGTGACGAGGTCCTTCATGAATTTGGCATATTCGGGCATCTGCTCAAGTGCCTCAACTAATGGGATGTTCATCGACAACTGCTTAAGCATAGAGATAAATTTTTGATACTTCCCATCTTTGGCTTTCTTCTTCAAACGTTGTGGATAAAGAGGAAGAGGTCTAGGGATCGATGTAAGTTTTCGTTGTGCTTCCTTCTCCTTCTCATGGGAAGCTCCTTGCTCCTTTGCATTACTTGGAGCAGTTTTCACATCTGAATCTCCGACCAAAGTTGGGTCTTTGAAATCCTCTACACTATTATCATTCATCAAGACGGGCTTTTCTGACTCCTTAATTACAACTGGCCTCGGAGGATCAACTGTTGCCTTCCGGCTCCTAGTAGTGACCGCCATATAATGACTATAATTTTTTGAATTTTGCACTGTGTTGCTGGGAAGTGTGCCTTTCTGCCTCTGATTCATTGCAGCAGACATCTGACTCATCTTCTTCTCAATCTGCCTGATCCCCACGACATGTGACTCCACCTTTTGATTTAAACCAGAAATATCAGCGTGGAGCTCCTTAAAATGGGCATCTGTTGTCTCCATCTGCTTGAGTACTTTGGACAGCATGTCTTCAACCCTTGAACTACTGGACTCTGGCTCACGATTTCGTGGAGGAACATACAGACCGCTCCTATCATTTTTGAACTCCTCGCGCTTCTTCTAGTCTCCATTATCTCGGTATTGGCCTCTGTTGTAATTATTATCCTTGTAAAGTTTTGACCTTGGTTCCCTTGACCTTGATGCTAAGAGTCTTGGTTATACCCTTAGGTGTTGGTCCAGAAACCCTCCCTCCGATCATTTAAATAGTTAGCTTCCTCTTCAGACTCAGATTCACATCCATCATTTCTCGGGGCCTTTCCCTGAGAACCCACAGTATTTACTTTCTCCGCTCTGACTCCCATAAAGTGTTTGGCAAGCAACCCCATAGTGGTATTTATCTCTGGAATATCTTGATCACGCTCCTCATCTTTTCTCCCCTGTTCTGCAAACATACCAACCGCATAAGAACCAACCGGAATCTCGACTCTCTAGTGTGCCAAGCTCGGTTGGTTTTGGTGATCCTGTCTGATAGCTCCGCAGCCTCTGCATAAGTGTGGCTCATAAAGGTTCACCCGGAGATGATATCAGCCACTGCCTTGGTGTTGGCATTTAGAGACCTATAAAAGATCTCCAACAATGTATCATTTGGAATCCTGTGATTTGGCACCCTTTTGAGCTTTTTGTTGAAACGCAGCCAGGTCTCGTGAAGTGGCTCCGAATTTAGTTGTCTAAAGTTATATATTTCATCTTTCAATTTCAACGCTTTGGTTGGTGGGAAGAATCTTTCAAGAAAAGATCTTCTAAGTTCCCCCCAAGTAGTGATTGAATCATTCGACAGCTTAGCCAACCACATTGTTGCCTCACTCCCTAGTGAGAATGGAAATAACCTCAGTCTGATTGCGTTCTGGCTCACTCCCAGTTGTTTGTATGCCTTACATATACCCACAAAAATTTTCAAGTGAGTGTGGGCATAATCAGATGCATGACCCGCAAATATTCCCTTCATATTGAGCAGTTGAATCATTGCACCGGTAATGTCAAACTATTCCCCAGTAGGCAAAAAAGGAGGGAATATAGCTCCAGTGGCACCGACTTCATCTATATCAGCATCATCCTCCTCATCAAAATACCGGTGTCTCTGGTGTTCTGGACCTCTAGGTCGTCTAGCTCGCTTTGCTTCTACAGCTAGACGTTTCTCTTCAGCAACTCTAGCTAACTCACGATCTCTAGCCCGAGCTTGCTCTTCAGCCAACATTCTCGTTGTGGCTTGGTCCACGGTTTCCTTCTCTTGGATGTTGGCCATTCTTCTCAGGTTTCTTAACGTCTGCTGAAGTTTGTGATCAATTGGAACCAGGGGATTTCCTTGGCTCCTAATATCGGGCATGCACAAACCTGAGACCTATTAAGCAACCAAAACAACAAAAGAAAAATAAAAAAAAGAAATAAGAACCAATAGTAAAGCAAATACAATTAAAAAAATCCTTAGCCGTATTCCCCAGCAACGACGCCAAAATTTAATGTCACCCAAATTACATCTTGCAATTGAGATATAAAGTGGTCGATGTCAAATATAGAACCCATCAAGAGGTTGAGGTCGATCCCACAGGGAATATGGAAAGAACTTAAGTTAATGCGAATAACTGTTACTATCGAGTTACTTATTTCCTAAGGGGGAAAAATAGAATAATAAACAAAAGTAAAACTACTGAATTCTTAGATCAGATTCGGCTTGTATTCAATTAATGACATGACTAGGATTGTGTTCCCCAAGACTTCATAACCACAAGGCTTGTACACTAGTGATCTATTTTGGAGTTTAACATGCAATTTCGGTAAGTTAGGTTAACCTAAATGGTTGGTTTCCTATCTAGATGATTATCACCACGAAACTTGGTCTGTATGCGGGTGTATGCTTAATTAACCCTTACCCTTAATATCGAATTAGCTATCCCCGGAAAAGTTCAAGCTATTAGATGAGGGTTGATAGCCTCAAATCTCCGTTGTTAATCCCTTTTCCCATTCTATACCTCCTTGGTCCGGTAAGTAAGAATAAGGCAAGTCCTAACGTTTTCAACCGTCAATAATCAATAAAAACAAAGGGAAAAACAATACATGCATTAAACCCCGTTCAAGAATCACTAAGTATTTAACCTATGTGTGTTAATTCATCTTGGTCAACACTAGTTATGGGTTTAGCTACTCATGGTTGTATGATCACAATCACAAAGTATTGAATAAATCATAATTGCAACTTACAAATTATCGTAGAAGAAAACCAAGTAGATTGAATAAAAGTCCAAAGTTGATGAATAAATTCCAATGTTCCTTTTCATCCTCAAATTCAAGAACAAAATTGTAAACCTTGTTTCTTGACCCAAGAATAATCGTACAACACCAAAATCCTATGTGAAAAATATTAATAATAAGCTCCCCCTAGAAAATAAACCTAAACAGTGTATTTATAGTTCCAAGAAAACCTTTTCCTAACTAAAACTGGAAACCAAGTCGTCAATGGCCACGGGCTTGGTGACGAATCATTGGGACCTTTGAAGAGTAGTGCCTTGCACAAATCAGTCATCTTCAGCATTGATTCCAGTTGTGGCAACGGGTCACCTAACGACTCGTTGTGCCTAGGCGCGAGTCGTTAGGCCCCTCGTGGTCTAACTTCTTCAAAATCCAGTGCACCTTACGGTTGGTTCCAGTGATCTGCCAACGAGTCGTTTAGTCAACTAACAACTCATTATGTTTTTTGTCATCTCCAATGGTCACTTTGTCAATAATTTCTCTCCTAGTCTTCATGACTCGTTACCAGATGTAACGAGTTGTTCCCTCAACCCGTGACGTACACTGTCTCTGCATCTTCAAAATTCATCTTTTGCCCACGGCTTCAGCAACGAGTCGTGCGTAGTGCCAATGACTCGTGAAGTGCCTGAAAGTCACCTTTTCAGTTGTTTTCAGCATTAATTTGCCCAGTTCACTTCCGAACCTATTTTCCTACAATATTATACACAAAACACATCATACCTATTTAGACATACCCGGAATGTGCATAATTTTTTGGTTTTAAGAGTCGAAAGTGCCGTAAAATCAGTGCATATTATATACCACGATAGAGCTTACGTGGCCCCAACTATCACACTCAAGTGGGTAGAGCCGTCCAAAGCCTTGCCAGGGCTAAGGACAATACCATGATATCTATATCAAGCTCGAGGCCCATTCGGGGCAGGGGATAGCTCACAATGGAGGTCCCAAAGTATATATATGATATGTAAATCTACGTTGACACGTAATTTTGAGGCATAGGGTTCATCAACCCTTAGCCTACTCGGTGCTAGACATTACTCCCAAAAACATGTATATGCTGTCCATCATTTTTCAACGAAGCTTACCATCGTCGACTGATGAAGCTAAATAATCAAATACATATCAAATCTGAAATCATATATGAGGAGATTTTGCTCAAACCATACCACAAGCTGAACTTAAATGGGAGTCTTCACTCTAAAACCATGTGGTAAGATATTTCGTGAAATCATAAATCATGCTTGAATATGTGGGCGTTGCCCAATACTTTAATCATGCTTGAAAATACATAACTCACTTGAAAACATGATCATAAACATGGGTAATTTGAAAAAATTCATTTCATCAATAATATCTCATCATACTTGAACATTCATCATAAATCTCGACTTTCATGAACTTCTCATAAATGGGCATTTTAATTTATAAAGCTTAAAAACATGATTATCATTAAAAACAATGTAAAACTTGCCCATGAATTATAATTCAATAGTAGAAATATATTTAGATCATACCCATGTAGAAAATTAGAAATTTCATGCATTGAGTTAAAACCCCATAGGATCAAACATATGAATATTCATGATTTAGAAAGGGATTGGGCATGGGTGTGAACGAATTCACCCATTCATAACCCTACATACCTGATAGGATCTGATTCTGCAACTTTTCTGATTGCCCAATGAAGAATTGAAGAAAAACTTGTAAAAAACCTAAGCTTGATCACTTTCTAAGCCCTCTACTTACATGCATGAATGTGAGTGAGCCTATAATGAATTTATCCCTCTTAAAACTGCCTATTTCGAGCCTAAAACGATGTAGTTTAGGACCTTAGGTCTTAGGAATGATGAAAGTACCCTTAATGAAAATCCTGGAAAAATTGAACTGCCAGTGACAACGGACGTCAGTACGATCCGTTGTTTCCTCTTGTTGCTACTCCCTGAATCTAGGTCTCTAATCCCTTACCACGACCGAACAGGATGAGTCGTTGCTAGCTCAAATGAATCGTTGCTGCTAGTCGTCGTCACCACTGCCTTGACCTGCGATCCCTTTAAATGACTGCTGACTACGACCCGTTGTTAACTGCAACGGGTCATGCTATAACTCGTTACTTCCTCCTTGACCAAGGACCGTCTCACAACGACCCATCCCACGACTGGCGACATCAAACAACAGGTCGTCTCTAGACTCGTTACTTCTATCTCCAAACCTGTAGTACTTTACGAAGGACACATCTTACGGGTCATTAGCGACACCCACGACCCATACCACGACCCGTTCTGAGAAGGTTTTCCAGATTTCTGCTACTTTTCATTTTTTAAATCCCGAGTCTAGTCTTGGGCACTTCCGGGGTGTTACAATATCTCCCCCTTGGGAACATTCGTCCTCGAATGTGGGAAAACAAATAGAAAATAGAGAAATGCAACCATCATACTTAATTACTGATCATGCAAGATGAAAACTATCGGAATGACTAACTCCGATTTACACTACATGACTGAATTGAATTCATGAATCATACACACATCCATTTGCATGAAAGAAACTGGGGTACATGAACTGAACAGAAAACTGAATAGAGTTTCAGGGAAAAAACTGACACCTCAAGCTGCAACTGAGCCTGTAGGGAATAGATGTGAGTATCTAGCCATCATATCCGCTTCAGCATCCCACGTAGCTCCCTCAACATGCTGATTCCTCCATAAAACTTTAACTGAAGCTACTTTCTTGCTCCTTAGCTTGCGAACCTGATGATCTAGTATTTCCACCAAAACCTCCTCATAACTAAGGCTATCTTTCACACCGACATTGTCCACTAGGACAACTAGAGCTGGATTACCGAAACACTTCTTTAAGAGCGATACATGAAAAACCGGATGAACAGAAGCTAATTCTGAGGGAAACTCCAATTCATATGCAAACTTGCCAACCCGCTTCACAATTCGGTAGGGGCCAACATAACGAGGGTTGAGTTTTTCTTTCTTTCCAAACCTCATCACTCCCTTCATGGGAGACACCTTCAGAAACACCCAATCATCAACTTCGAACTCAAGTTCCCTCCTCCTCACATCGGCATAGGACTTTTGACGACTTTGAGCTATTTTCAACCTGTCCTGTATGAGAAGAACCTTCTCCATGGCCTCATAGATTGAATCTGGTCCTATCATCGCGGCCTCACCGACTTCAAACCAACCAATAGGCGATCTATATCTCCGCCCATAGAGAACCTCAAATGGAGCCATCTGAATGCTGAAATAGTAGTTGTTATTGTATGCAAACTCAATAAGAGGAAAATGGTCATCCCAACTACCCTTGAAGTCAATCACACATGCTCTCAACATGTCCTCGAGAGTCTGAATTATCCACTCTGCTTGACCATCCATTTGCGGGTGAAATGCTATACTAAGCTTAACCTGAGTACCAGTCCTTTTTGAAATGACCTCCAAAACTAAGAGGTAAACTGAGTATCTCTGTCTGATATGATGGACATGGACACTCCATGCAACCAAACTAGCTCTCGAATGTATAGTTTGGCATAATCCTTTGTCGAATTAGTGGTTTTGACTGGTAGAAAATGAGCGGTTTTGGTCAACCTGTCTACAACAACCCAAATGGAGTCATATTGCTGACGAGTGCGAGGCAACCCTGTGATAAAGTCTATATTGATTTCTTCCCACTTTCAAGTAGGAATACTGATGTCTTGAAGCACACCTCCTGATCTCTGGTGCTCAACCTTCACTTGCTGACAATTCGGGCATTTAGCTACAAATTCTGCGATGTCCTTCTTCATGCCATTCCACCAATAGACTTCCTGTAGGTCATGGTACATCTTGGTAGCTCCTGGATGTATTGAATATCTATAACCATGAGCCTCATGCAACATCCGACTTATCAAATCATCAACGTCCGGGACACACAAGCGACCTTGATGTCGAAGCACCCTATCTCCCCCTTTGGAGAAGACCTCTACCTTCTGATTCTAAATGACTTCCTTTAACTTTACCAAAATAGGGTCCTCATCTTGCCTAGATTTTACATCAGTCACCAACGACGATTCTAATCCGTTCTGAAAAATAACACCGCTATCGGTCGAGTCAACCAAACGAACTCCTAACCTTGCAAGTCGATGCACATCCTTCACCATCTCTTTTCTCCCCTAATCCACATGGGACACACTCTCCATGGAGAGTCTACTAAGTGCGTCTGCTACTACATTAGCCTTGCCCCGATGGTAAAGGACACTCATGTGGTAATCCTGGAGTAGCTCCAACCACCTGCTTTGCTGCATATTTAGGTCATCTGGGTAAACACATATTGTAAACTCTTTTGGTCCATAAACACATCTATATGGACCCAGTAAAAATAGTGTCTCCATATCTTCAAAGAAAATACCACTGCCTGGAAGCATATGCTATGATTTTACCGTGATGCATCAATACATAACCAAGGCCGATCCTAGAAGCATCTCAACACACCACAAACCCATCAGTACCCTCGGGTAGGGTTAACACAGGTGCTGAGGTAAGTCGAGTATTCAACTCCTGAAATCTCCTTTCACAAGCATCCGACCATTGGAATTTCACTTTCTTTTGGGTAAATTTGGTCAATGGCGCTGTAATAGATGAGAATCCCTCAACAAACCTCTGATAGTAGCCAGCTAAACCCAAGAAGCTTTGAATATTTGAAGGATTCACCGGTCTAGGCCAATTCTTCACCGCTTCTATTTCTGAGAGTCCACCTTTATGCCCTCACTTGATACCACATGGCCCAAAAATGCCACTGAGTTTAACCAAAACTTGCACTTGTTGAATTTAGAATATAGTCGACGATCCTTGAGAGTCTGTAGCACCACCCTCAAATGAGCGGCATGCTCCTCCTCGCTCTGAGAGTATATCATGATGTCATCGATAAACACGATCACGAACATATCCAAGTATGTCCTTCTTCATGCCATTCCACCAATAGACATCCCGTAGATCATGGTACATCTTGGTGGCACCCTGTTCATCAAATCATAAAAGTTGCAGGAGCATTCTTTAGTCCAAAAGACATAACTACAAACTCATAATGACCATACCGCGTCCTGAAGACTATCTTCAGGATGTCACTCTCCCGAACCCTGAGCTGATGGTATCTAGACTTGAGGTCGATCTTCAAAAAGCACTTGGCACCCTAAAGATGGTCAAACAAGTCATCAATCCTGGGTAGAGGATACCTGTTCTTGATGGTGACCTTGTTCAATTGCCGATAATCAATACACATACGAAGAGAACCATATTTCTTTGGGACAAAGAGAACTAGTGCATCCCATGGGATTTACTCGGTATAATGAAAACCTTATCTAAAAGGTCCTTCAACTCCTTTAGCTCGACTAGAGCCATTCTGTAAGGAGGAATAGATATAGGCTGCGTGTCAGGAAAAAGTTCAATACCAAAATCGATCTCCCTCTCGAGAGGGATACTTGGTAGATCATCTAGGAACACTTCTGGATACTCACATACTATTGGGACTGATTGGATAGTCGGGGTCTCGGACGTAACATCCTTAACCCTAACTAGATGGTATACAAAACCTTTGGAAATCATCTTTCTGGCCTTAAGGTAGGAAATGAAATAACCTACAGGCACAACTAAACTACCCTTGCACTCTAGGACTAGATCACCAGGAAATCTGAACTCTACAACATGGGTTCTAAAATTAATTGAGGCATAACATGCAAATAGCCAATCCATGCCGAGGGTAACATCAAAATTGGTCATGGCTAACTCCACTAGATTTGTGAGGTGATATTCTGAAGGATTGTGACTAGGCATCCTCTATACACCCATCTAGCTACAACTGAATCACCCATTGGAGTAGAGACTGAAAAGGGTTCTGATAAGATTTCGGGACTGACTCCGAAACTACTAGCCACGTAAGGTATCACAAAAGACAAGGTAGCCCCTGGATCTAACAAAGAATATACATCAAGATGGGAAACTCGTAACATACTAGTGACTACATTTAGGGAGATCTCCTGCTCTGGGTGGGACGCTAAGACATAGAATCTGTTTAGGTGTTGACTGCCACCTATGCTAGTAGATGCCCCTGCTAGACTAGGCGTGCGGGTGGAGCTGCTGAATTGGAAGTTGGGTCTTGGCCCCTATCATGGCCCTATCTAGCTGTTGGGAAATCTCTGAGCATATGTCCAGGCTTTCCGCACCCAAAGTAAGTACATGTACCCTCCAAACACTGACCCATGTGCCCCCAACCACACCTGTCACAAACTGGGATACCGGAATCCGTGGGCCTGCTACTCTGACCCCTAGAGCCTAATGCTTGCTCTCTCTGGTCATGCCTAGGTCTGGATGGCACACTCATTGCTGAAGATGCTGGGGCTGAAGATCTCTGGTGGGTTTGCTGTCGGTGCCCACCACTTGTCCTTGCCTGAGAGAACCTATAGTTGTTCGTCTTAGCCCTCTTGGCCTCTCTCTCCATCAAATGTGTCGCCTCCATCTACTAGGCGTACAAGAATATTCGAGTAAAATCCATATCCTGATGGAGCATAGCGGTCCTGCAATCCTTGTCTAGATAGTCCGCCACCCCATGCACAAACCTGCTCAGTCACTCCCTCTAATCCACCACTAACTCTGGGGCGTACTTTGACAGACGAGTGAACTCTAGGGCATACTCCTGCACCGTCATCTTCCCTTGCTTTTTGTTCACGAACTCGGCTGCTTTCAACTCCCTCATCTCACGAGCGAAAAATCGATCTAGAAAAGAAATGTGAAACTCCTCCCAACTGATAGGGCCTTCTCCAACTGCCCTACTATCATTCCACTATCTAAACCAAATGTGTGCGACCCCCTTCAGCTGATATGAGGCCAAATCACTACACTCCCTGGGTGATCTTCACAATCTCGTCAATAAACTCATGTGGATCCTCATCCACCTTAGACCCAAGAAACTCTAGTGGGTTCATCCTTAGTAAATCTTTAAATCACATTGTTGCCGCATTCCCGTTCTTTGGGACATGCACCACTGCCTGCTGGTTAACCTGGGCGGTCAAGGCCTATGCTAGCATCTGAATGGATGCCCAAAATTCAGCATGGGCAACCGGCTTCGGTGCGTGGTGCTTCTTGACTGGTGGGGCTTGTGGGTGCCCGTCCCCATTGCCTTCCTCGTGGCCATTTCCATTCCCATTTCTTCTGCTATTAACTCTGCGGGGAGGCATTATTTTTTAATTGCGAATAGCACGAGTTAGTAGGATAGAGAGACATTTCACCGCACGACATAGATCATGAAAGAAGGAAACATTTCCTAAAAGTCTCGTAGCCTCTTCGTCATAAGTGTGGCACTCTTCATATTCATGAAAAAGACTCTACTTAACGCGGTTTTCGGACACTCTAGGATACTTCAAACCTATTGCTCTAATATCAAGTTTGTCATGACCCGAACATAGGCCCGAATCGAGATACGAGACAAGGAGCCCCGAGAGACCCCAAGTCGACCCATGGCATGAACATAATTCTAACTCAATCAAATAAAGTAGAAGACTTAACATAATGAGAATGGAGGAAATCCAAACATAACATAACAATCTGAATATACAACACGAGTCTGAAACTAAATACAATCTCTTGTCTAAAAAGCCTCTAAGTTTGATGAGTTGATGGGACAAGACCCCAACTAACTCTCTAAGTCTGAAAATAGAAAATACTCAAACATAACTAAATGAAAGAGGGCCCCTCAACAGATGAGGACTCACCAACAGAGACTTATGATAACTTCGAAAGTTGACTAGTGACGGGGCTGAGTTTGAAGATCGGAGCCTGTATCATAAAATGATACAACAAAGAGTATGCAGTCAATACGTGGAATGTACCGAGTATGCAAGGTAAGTAAAACTGCTTATATAAGTAAAATTATTTAAAACATAATCAAATCAAGAATCTGAGAGTAGGGCTTACATGCCCTTTTCTGAAATCATGATCTGAACATAACTGAACATCATAACTAAATTGATTGACCCAAAGCTGAAATCTGATAATCATAAATAAAATTGAACATTGGGTCAAACCT